>VXBA01005872.1:0-60661 GCA_013399895.1 Serilophus lunatus | reverse complement strand
CCCCCCCCCCCCCCCCCCTTTTTTTTTAAATTTCCCAGTGCAGCAGGAGGACTTTTGTTGGCAAAACTGACTGCAGATCCACTCAGGTTTATCCATTCCTTGCTTATCAAGCTGAACATGAACCATATGCCAAAAAGGAACTATTTTGTACCAGAGTGGGTAGTACAGCATGAATAAAAGACATTCTTGTGTAGCTCAGAAAGAAGAAAAATTATCTTATTTATTATAAGATTAAATCTGTACAAGTTAGACCAGTCTGTATAAGTCTTAACTTTCCTTCTCTCCCCTTCCACTGCACTTCCTTCTCCCATTTTACCACTGCAGTACCATAATCAAAACTTAAACTACTGTACATGGGCATAGCCCCTTTGCTATCACTGGAGGCAAGCTGACTTATACTAGCAGAAACTAAAATCCTTGTGCTCTGTAGTAGGTTTGCTAGTTTTCAGTGATTTTCCCCTCATTTTTAGTGGTTCAAGTTGTTTTCTCATGATACTATTGCAATATTTTTAAAACTTTTTATCAGCACTTGGACAGGGAAAAGGCAAAAATATTTTTCACGCTCTGAGCCTGTCAGCATCGAGATACAGAATAGGAGGGGGAAAAGGGTTTGCTTCTGCTTTCTGATTAAAAATAAAGCATATGTGTGGTAATTTCTGTTACCTTCAACAGAGTGCCTCTGTTTGTATTTCTAACTATGTGACACCGGGATGCTTGATGCAGTTTGGGCTGATGCAGACTAGGTGGAGTAAATCTGAGCCTGTGGGGCAAGCAGCGTGAGGCTGCGGGAAAGATGCATGAAAACAGACCGCAGATGGGCAGATAAACAGCATCCCCGGGCTGTGACTGAGTAGGCAGGCCTCTTTAATGGCTCTTAGCAACGCCCCTGCTCTGACCCTCCTCATATGTGAGGAAAATCAAATCAATACACTGTTCTTCAAACCACGATGCTGCAGCAGCAGCAGGGCATTGTGGCAGCCTTCGTCTCTTAAATTCATCAACGCTTTTCAGTTTGCTGATTTCTGGATATCCATCCTTGCATCTCTGCTGAGGAAGACTCTGACTGCATCTTTAATAGGATTGCTTGAGCTCCCATGTACAACCACCTTCTTATTAGCAAGTATTAGGTAGGCAATTTTAAAGTGCTTTTGGATTTGCAGGCAGCTTTAACACTGATATGAGAACCCTATTGTATTCTCTGTAAACATAGCAGAAGCTTCTCTTTAAAACCTAGACTGTTTTAAATCTTCCTTTTCTTCTGCTTCTCTGGCTGGGGTGGGGGAGGGGGGGGGCTGCTGTTTTTTCCTTCTTTTTTTAAAAAAAAAATGTTGTAGCTGATTTGTGCTTTTGGAAAAGGATATTCCCTCGTTGATCCCTCCCCTGTTCTGTGGAACAGCTATAACGGGTGCCATGCAGTTACTTTCAGTGTTGATGAACATCTGTTCAACTGTGTAACATTTAGGGCAGGCTGCTCACTCTTTTATTCTTTGATTTTCCGGTGCATACCTCAAAGCTGTAGATCAGGACTCTGCCCACTGAGTAAGTTCTACCTTGTTTTCAGAGATGGCTAACAGAGGACCGAGCTATGGCTTAAGCCGAGAAGTTCAGGAAAAGATTGAACAGAAATATGATCCGGAATTAGAGTCTAGGCTGGTGAACTGGATTATTGTACAGTGTGGAGAACAGATAGAGCACCCTCCTCCTGGAAGGCAACATTTTCAGACCTGGTTGATGGATGGAACGGTAAGTGTTTTGTCCAATTACATATTTCCATGTGTTTATATGCACAGTATCCTTATTTTCTGTCTTTGTCTTGCTAAATTGGTCAGAGCTCATGGTCAGTGCAGAAACGTGTATCTTAGTACCTGTTTTATTTCCTTTCAACCAAGAGTCTTAATCTCAAAAGATAATTTATTCTACTAGTGCACTGGGATCAGTACAATATTTATGATTCTTATGAGTCATGCATGTTATATATGAGTATGACTCATTCCTTCAGCATCTTTTCTCATACAGTTGAGATCCATTTTAGAATTAGATGTATACTTTTATCTTTAAGAAATAATCAATGTTGACAAGGAAAGGTGAAGAGACAGCAAATTTGAAGGACTGAATTGTGTCATAACTGTCTTCTTAGGAATAATTCTGTAGCTAAAGCATTGTTTCCATTGGTTTATTGAACAGCAGGCAGATGCTGCTGTTTGCAGTGGGCTGTAAGACTGTGCTAATCGTTGAATCTCTGCCAAAGTGACTATAACAATATTTCAATTGACATTGCTTATTTTTTGGCTCAAACATGAGGTTTCTTCTCTGTCAGTTGTTATATAACCTCTACCAGTGATTGCTTTGTTGTTTCTAGCAGATTAAGATTTATATGGACAAGCTATTTCCTCAGTTAATGAAAGTTTTAATGCTTTTCTAATATACTGTGATTATTATCAATTCCTTTCTTTGTTTTTAACTGAAGAAATTATGTCCCTGACAGAAACTTGCCAAGTCAAAAGCATTTTGCAACATCATTTTATGTACAGAAATTGCCTTCTAGTTTAGTGCCTGTTTTCTAATTGTGTTTCTGTCTTTATCTCTCAGCTGTTGTGCAAGTTAATAAACAGTTTGCATCCAAAGGGAAATGAGCCTATTGCAAAGATCTCTGAATCAAAAATGGCTTTCAAGCAGATGGAACAAATATCTCAGTTCTTAAAAGCTGCTGAAATCTACGGAGTAAGAACAACAGATATTTTCCAGACAGTGGATTTGTGGGAAGGTAAAAATAATAAACTGGAAGTCAGCTTGCAGTCTTCATTTTACTTTGCTTTGATGTGTGTTTTGTCTAAGGCATATTCTCTAATGTCATTATCTTTTGTTTCTGTTTGTCTTCCCTCATTACCATGTTCTTCCAGTGTTGCATTATCTCCTCTGAGGGATTTATATTACCCTGAGGGCATAATGGAACCTTTCCAAGCTCATGTGTTATCCAAAAGCCCATCATTTTGATAGAAATCCACAGACCTAATAAAACAACCATTCTCTACGCTAATTATTCCAAAGTAAATAGCTTCTAATAACAAATATATGAACCCCATATTTTTTGATTACAAGATTTTATTGCAGTTTTCAACTTACAAACAAAGCTAAGTTGGAGCTAGAAAATGTATTCCCAGGAGCATGTATGCCCCTGTGAAGCTTGTTAGGGCTCATTTATGACAAGTAAGAAGCAAAACTCGCTGCTTAATACCATGATAGCTGAGCTTTTCTCTCTAAGGAGAGAGTCTTTTAAGAGAGCTCACTATGGCAACAAGAAGAAAATTCAGGGTGCTCCTGGGGTTTTGCAGTAAGCCAGGTGAAGGCTGTCTCCATCCCAGGTTTGAAATGGAAACTGCTCGATCTAGTTGCCGAAGAGCTGAGTCATTTGTGCATTCATGTGACTGGCTTTGCCCACTTTGATGGTGATGCATCCCTTCCTGGTGCTCTAACCAAATGCACTGTATATCCTGCATCTCTCTGGACAAGGTGATGCAATGCTTTGGATGAGGGCTCAGAGCAAGGACAGCTGCAGGGTAGTGAAAGGCATATGTGAAAGGGTCAAAACTCTGCCATGTGAAAGAAACGCTGGAAAGAGGAAAAACCACTGAGAAAACTGGTCAGCATAGTTTGTGTAGGAGCACACATCGAGAGAAAAAAGTGGGGTTTGTTTTCACAGGCAGTTGGGATATGTGGAAGGCATCACTCCTCTGAAAGACAGCTGGAGGAATGAAAGACTGGGGAGCTCTTTGTAAATGGGTTAGAGGGAAAGGATATACTGACAGCTGGAGTTACTAGTGTCTCTAATGGTCTCAGAGTGCCAGATTTGCTTGACAGATCCGTACATTTGGGCCCAAGGGCAGGATTGTTTCTTTCAGTTTAGTTTTTAGTGTTTCATCCAATTTATTTTCACTTCCCTGAAGCAGCACCTTCCTACCTTAGCAGGCTGTTGGGAGGGAAGCTCCATCTATTTTGTGAGGGATGATAATGGCCCATGTCAGATGTTGTTTTTTGCAGTCTTTTGCAACTCATAATGACTTTGCACCATGCAAATGAAAATAC
The DNA here is from genome assembly GCA_013399895.1 of Serilophus lunatus. Classification (NCBI taxonomy): domain Eukaryota; kingdom Metazoa; phylum Chordata; class Aves; order Passeriformes; family Eurylaimidae; genus Serilophus; species Serilophus lunatus. The sequence goes on along the minus strand of VXBA01005872.1, from coordinate 56,578 downwards.
AGCACTTTGATCCTTACTAAGAAAAGGACTTTGAAGACAAAAAGCTCTTAATGATGGTGGCAGTCTCCTAATTTCTGTTCCTTTCACTTGTAACTGTTTCTCAACAAATACAAGGAAAAAAGGTAGTAACTTCCAGAGGATAGGAAGTCAAAACACAACTTGCAGCCTAGGAGGGAGACAAACAAGTCTTTTCTTCACTGTTATTTTAAGAATTCCCTAAGCTGATCCGTGTCTCCTCACTTTCCCACTCCCTTTCCATCCTTCCTGCTGCTCATTTCAGTGCTGAGGTGAAACATTCTGTCTCTCCAGCAGTGAGTCACTGCAAGCTGACCTCTAGCATCTCTTCTGCTTCAGGGTTGAGGCCTCTGAACCTGGATGCATTAGCTGGACAACATGACAGTCTCTTTTTCATTATTTTATAGTTGCAGCACTCCTACATTTCACACCGCAACCTCTTTAGAAAGAGAGATGTCAATGTTTATAGGGAAAGAAAAGCGTGTGAATGAAAAACAGCTTTCCCCTGGCACTAATTGTTTTACAGGAGCTTTTGCTTTGAAATCCTTAGCAATGATTAATGAAAATGTTTGAGAATGCAATCTGCTGTTGGCTGTTTCAAACTTGCTCAGTCCATCTGGTGCATTTTTCTTCATCTCTTGAGACTTCTTGGTCCAGGGGAAGTATCAGCTCTCTTTTGGCCCTTTTGTACATAAATGTACTGTGCTGAGCAGCTTTCCCTAATATATGCCTTTTACAGATACCTGTGTGGTTTATTTCCAGGCAGGCAAGAGGCACCCTGCACCTCTGGGTATTTCTTCAACATTGACAAAAAAGCATTTCAGGAATACTGTGCAGACCAGTTCTCCATCATTTTGTTTGAACCTTTCACTTTCTGGACCAGGAGAAGAGGGCCTTCCAGTCTAGTTTCCCCCAAAGAGAAAGGCTTAGCATAACCCCTTCCTCCTTGCACAAGCAGTGCCAAGCTCCTCTGTGAGGCTGTGCTATTCAAAGCACACTGCAGAGGACACTGAGGATGCAGGAGTATCTTCAGTGTGGGTCCCTGCAGCATGATTCAGGGAGGCTGAAGCTATGGGCCAGGTGAGCAGCCCACATAGCTGTCAATAAACAACTGCTGGAGCTGAAGGAAGGCACTAACTACAATTTGCTGCAATGCCAGGGTCAAGTCTGGCTTCAGAGAATGTACATAATCCTTTCTGGCAGGGGGCCTGAGTGTTAGGTGACTTTCTCACTGGAAATTTAAAATTTTTCACGGTTTTTTTTTTACACTGAGCATTGAGCCTCTTGCATCTTTTGATGGAAGAGGGCAAGTGACACAAGTCCACTTGGATTTTGGGTCTTTCCTCACCCACAGCATCCCTCACACGAAGCAAGGAGTCTCTGCAGAGCAGAGCCATGGCCGTGCCTTTGTTTTCTCACGTGTCGTTCTGCTCCCACTCACTCTTTCCCCTGCAGCATCTCCCACTCGTCACTGACAAATAAAGCAGCTCTGAGTGCAGAGCGTGGGGGGGCTGCCAGATGGCTCTGCGAGGCTGATCATCATGTTTCACTGCCTGTCTTTTGTTTCTTTTTCTCCTTTCTTAGCTTGCAGTCATTATTCAGCTGATTCACTTTTAAATCCTTTTCCACACCCATTTTCATCCCAGTCAGTCACCTCACTCCTTGTTATATGGGAGGCATCCCAAGGACGTTGTGTTGTGTGTGGCATCTGTTACAGCATATGGTGCATCTGCTGCTTTGGGGAGCTCTGAGTGTTTCTGCCTCATGCTCTCCCGTGTGCCCCCGTGTACATGTGCCTGTGGGATGTCAGCTCCTCAGCTGCCCTCTTAGGCAAGGACCCTGATGTAGTTTACCCTAACAAATCCAGTGAAATGAGGATTCTGAATGGCTGAGAAGTTATTATCTAAGCCAATGTGCCCCCTGCAGATAGGATTCCTATAAACTTTAGTAGTCTGTATGACAGCCACGGTTGGAAGCTGATAGATGTTTTCAGACTTGGGGTGTCTTCCTTATCTCAGCCAGAGTGTTGCACATTTAGGTTTGTATGAACCAAAGCCCTGCACTGCAACTGCCTGTAATCAGGGTGATGCACAGCATAAACACAGGGTGTGCAGTGCTTGCTTCACTCTACACTCCAGCTGGTCTACAGTGATATTTATTAATATTGGTCCACTGGAGATAGATATCTGAGATCTGTTATCATCATGTCACTGGTATCTCATATTTTAAGGAATTACTTGTTTTCATATGGGAAAACCCAGAATCAGATCTGTTAATGAGATACATTATTTTGGGAAAGATAAAGAGCTGGAATGCAAAGGAAGGGGAGTCATAGAAACAGAAGGATGTCAGGAGAAGAGAGAAGCAAAAGGTAAATCTTCAACAACTTGCCACCTCATACAATTGGAAATACCTGCTGCAACTCATTTTTGCTAGAATATTTTCCAAAAGTTAGCACATCTGGACTGGGTAATGAGTTACCTAACTTTTTTCTTTACTAAAGATGAGACAAGTACTGACTTTTTGAACTGAGAAATGAAGTAAGGTAGGGTAGGGAGAAAGTGGAGGAAGAGTGGACTGGATGACAGAAACCGAAGGTATGAGACTGCATAGCATTGAAGCCAGTAGGAAAGGTTAGGGAGGTGATTTGATGATTAAATTGGGAAGGACCGATAGAAGTTTTCTGCACAGGACCTCACCAGGACTGCTGTGAGCTCTGTTAGCATGGGGATCAGCCTTACCCTAAACTGAGACACTGCACTGTTATTTAACACACTGTTCTCCTTCAGCCACATTTTACTGAGGATATTACTATTATTTGTACATCAAAGTAATCTCTTCTTAGGAGAAAATTTTGCAAAAGGATTATATAGATTTAAAATGGTATGAGGGAAGGCATTAAAATAACCAGTCTCCTGGAAACCTGGAAATGTCCTGATAATTAACTTTTGTTTTAATCCTATCCCTTTGTTGACTTTAAATAAGCTCTTGCATGCCAGCACCTCCATTTCAGCAATAGTAAAATAGCATTTATAATGCTATTAATGCACTTCTTCAGGGGAGCTGAGGGAGTTAGTTAATACATTGGATAAAACTATTTATTGGTGTGCCAGGCTATTTGTTGTACAAGCATTTCCTACATTAATTTCACTGTCTGGCTTTCTAGGGAAGGACATGGCAGCAGTGCAGAGAACCTTAATGGCTCTAGGCAGTTTGGCAGTCACCAAGGATGACGGCTGCTACAAAGGAGATCCATCCTGGTTTCACAGGTAAAACTCAAAGCTTCTCAGAGCTTCTTCCCTGGGAAGCTGGTGGTATTGTCTGTCTTTAGAGTGAAAGGAAATTTATTGGGGAAGGGAAGGAAAGGAAAAATCTCTCCAAAGTTTCCTTGTTAATGGAAACATTTTCTCTCTGGAAGCTAGAAAAGGGAAGCAAAGGTCCAGGCAGCAACATTTTCTGCCCTTCACTGGCTCCCAGCTTTCTAGGTGTGTGTCCTACTGCATCTTCTTGGCCTAAAGTTGCACCAGGGCTGCTTGGGGAGGAGCCCCATGGGAGCTGAATATTGCAGCCTTTTCTCCTGTACCCCATCATGCCACCTTACGTGTCCCTCCTGCCATGGAGCTGGGACAGCACTACTGGTACCAGTATCAAGGAGCATACTGCCCATGGCTCCAGCTCTGGTTACCTCCTGGAGTTGCCCCTTTTGATCAAAGCTGGTAAAGGCTGTGTTGGTGTGGATGTGTGTGTGTGGGGGCCTTACTGTATGGCTGCCTTTGGTAGTCCACACAGGGAGGAGTGCAGCATCCTGCTCCTGGCATGGTTGCAGCACAGCCATCTTACTGCATGAGGAACCTGCACTGATCACTGAAGAAGATGCATAATTTTCTTCTTCACAGATGTTGTCCCTGATTCTTGTCCTTTGCAAGGAAAACAATAATACTTAGAAAATACGATGACATTCATCTATTCAGCAGCTTCAGCTAATCCTCAATATCCATTCATGAAGAAAAGGGACTGAAAATGGCAGCAGCTATGCAGAAATGTGTTTCCTAAGGGTAGCTGGCAGGAAAAGTGTACTTTTGCCTTACATCAGATAGCAGACAGAAAGACTAATGAGGACAAGGCTGTTATGGATGTCTGTAAACCCCTATAAAGTGAGCCCTTTACTGAGGAAAGAGAAGGCAAGAAGCCTTTTCCCCTTCTTCATCAAACAAAAAATTTATATAATTTCCTAGTCTTTTTTTCTTGGGAAGCACCATTTATCTGTGAAGAACGCTCTGTCTTGGAAAAGCTATTTATTTCTTCTGAACCTCCTTTTGTTTTGGCTAGGGAGACTGAGAAGCAGGGACAGGAAGAAATAGATTTCCATCCACAGTTAGCCATCCTGCTCCACAGGCATATTATTGACTTGAGATTCTTCCATCCGAGAGTATTTCTTACACGGAAGTGTCTGAGGCATGTTAGCAGAAAGAGTGCTGACTGCTTGTCTTTTCTTCCCTTCAGTTTTCTGATGTCTAGGAGAGGCTCAGCAAAAGTAAAGCAAGCTTCACTTTAGTTGTCTTAAACCCTGAGCTGGTTAAACTGAGTCTAAGGCAGACTTGAATTTTAGGCAAATAAATGCAAACTCCTATGCATTGTTTATATGAAACGAGGTTACATTAACTTAATCCACTCCACAAATAGATTTATGGAATATAATTGGGTTTAAAATTGATTTCAAATCCAGTTACATGCTTTAATATAAACCAGACATGAAATCACTATGACCCAGACAGGCTTATTTGTTTTATGTAACTAAAACAAAGTCCTTCATGGAGAAATTAATTTTCATCTGGACCCTTAATTGTGGGTGGGAACAGTTTTCATTGGCATAGATGAAGATGTGATCACATCACTTCTTCTCTAGCTGGCTGACCAGCCCATACAGCTTAGATAACCAATCCATATCTATTGCAGCCCCTGAAATAGCATTTCATGGTCACTGCAGAGAAAGCTGTGTTACAGCATGTTGCAGATCAGGAGTGTTTTCTGAACAGCTTCCCTATCCGTTCAGGCAGACCAGGTCCCCTTACTGACACCCAGTGTTACTCATAATACAGGGCTTTCAGGCTGATTCTTAATCGCCTTAATTTAAATTGAGAGACCAATATTAAATGGCATAAGAGTATCTGTGCAGGGATCTACAGTGATTAGGGCAACATCACACTTGAGCTAAGCCATTTAACTTTCCATTGACAGTGTCTCACATACCCAGTCCCACCCTTCCTTGCATGCCCCAGCAAGGTTCGTGGATCCATGGCCTTTGGTTATCTTGTGATTTGGCAACCATAAGCACTAGTGTAAAGCTGGCATGAAAAGTTAACAGATCTAATGAGCTCAGTTTGAGATAAGGGTTATGCCAGGTGATGGCAGACAGACCAAACAGAACTCAACATGGTTTGAGACATGGAGGAGAGAGACATGGGGACATGGCCATTTCTGCCCACCTAGAAACAAACTGTGTACATACTTTCACGGGTAAGACCATTATGTACTAAATGTTGTGCTTATGATCATAAAAATAACACTATATAATCTGAACTGTATATGTAATCAACTTTTTTTTTAGCATATCCAGACTTCCTGCTGTCTCTTTTTTTAATTTCTTCTTTGCAGTTCTCATTTTTTCCTGTTGTTACTTTTTGACTTTCTGTAGAAGTACTCATCAACACAGCTGAAAATTCTAGGAGGAAAGAGAAAAAAAATAATAGAATGCTTTCCTGGTTTTTTAATTAGAGGCAGTGAACTTGAGATTCAATTAGGTAATAGGAGTAGTTCTAAAAACATCCTCTCTTGCAGATCCTGGCAGTAGTTTGGTGCTGGTGTAAGTATCCTGGAAAAGAAATTAAGCAGCAGTGAGAGGGGTTACTTTCTGAGGCACCCATGGTCCTGTGTCTCCCTCCAAAATCGTAGTTTTGTGCTTTCTGGTAAGAGCTGTGGGATCTGAGAGCCTGTGACAGGTCTCTGTAAGCCCTGCGAAGTAGTCCATGCATTACCACTGAAGACTCATTCTGGAAAATGACTGGTCGGTACTGGTGTCCTGTGGATCTTTCTCACCTTTCTACTTTGCTGGGCTTACATGTGGGTATGGGTTCTTCTCCTGCAATGTCCTGAACGCCCTGAGCCTAGCAAAGAGTTTAAGTGCTTTTCTGGACTTGAGCCAGGGTTCTCAGCACACTACAGGATCTGACCCTCACAGAGAGGATCATGTTGGTGGTTTTCAATCACAGCAGGTACCTAATCTTGCGTTCTCATCTAGTGGTGGGGTGGGGACAAAAGGGGAACTGTAATTCGATGCCATATCGTAGTGTAACCTGATCCCAGGACAAACAGACACAGCAGAGGAAAAGATTGTACTTGGGTGAGAGTGGGGTCTGGTAGACGGAAAGCTTCCCTCAGTCTGGGTCTCTGCCAATTCATATGGCTCATTTGATAGCAACAGAGTGATTCTTCTGCCTTGTAAATTGCATGTTTTGTCCACCTCATATAAATGAAAGATTAATCCAAGATGTACAGTTTCTTGCAAGGAAGCAGAGTGCAAACTTTTGTGTTTCTTCTTGACTACCACTTTGTCTCTCAGTGCTATTTTCAGGGGGAAAAAGGCTTCTTTGACACTCCAACAAAGGTTCATTGATCTAAAGGGCTTTTGAGACCTGGGACACTGAACAAAAGTATGTTTTCACAGAAGATAAAGGAATGTCATATAGTTAAGACACTGGTACAAAGGGAAAAGTCTATTGCTTAGAGGTGAGAGATTTGGAAATGGACAAAACAGAGCAATTGTTTTGTCCTGCAGGCAACCAACATCTGTTCTGCAAAAATGAAGAAGTCCCTTCAACAACCCATTGTTGCTCTGGGTCTTATTGACTCCACTGAGTTAAAATATACCAATCTGTACTGTTGTTCTAGATGGGTACCAGCTTGTAGTACAGCACAGGTCTCATTGAACAGATCCCATAGACTACATCTGTTAAGAACTATAGGGCTTAACACAAATTAACCCTATTCTGTGTGTTATATACAGCACCACATAAATATTTTTCCTGTCATAGCTGCTGGGGAATTCCCTTGGGGTTCTGGAATAAGTGGTACAATGAAAGTCTGAAGCACTGGAGGTTTGACTAGAGCATTACTTCTAACTGCAGGAAAGCAATTAGCCCAGCCAGTATTGTCCAGCACATGGGATGGGGCAAATGACATTACAAGAGACATGAGTGAATTTCAGATTTCTTTTCATAATCCCCTGGGCATACACGAAATGATGGTATGTGCGTATGTTGCTTTTTTTGTGTGTGTTTGGACAGGAAAGCACAGCAGAATCGACGAGGATTTTCAGAAGAGCAGCTTCGTCAGGGACAGAACGTAATAGGCCTTCAGATGGGCAGCAACAAAGGAGCATCACAGTCGGGTATGACAGGCTATGGGATGCCAAGGCAGATTATCTAAAAGCATCTCTGTCTGAGGAGAAAACACTCTTTCTGCAGCATGGTCTGTTAAGAAAAAAAAAAAAAAAGAAAAAGAAAAAAAAAAAAGCTCATTAGTTCCCTTTCTGCCTGGTTTTTAATAGTTAGTGCTCTCTAAGGTTTGGGATATTTTGGTTTGGTTTGTTTTCTTTGCAGCTGCAAGAGTTCATCTGAGAACTTGGGTTTTTGTGGTGGTGTGTGTCAGTTCACAGCACGTGCGCACTGCTGCCTCCTACTTTTCACTTCTGAACTATGCAAAGACAATGATTCTGTATTAATTTATTTGCAAAGTGTTATCTTCCATATTTGTCTCACACTGCACTTGTATTTCAACCAGTAACCTCGTTCTTCAATTCAGTGATGATATTGTTTGACCTAAGAATAAAGACAAATTAAAGACACCTCTTAGACTCGTTATTTCGAGGTAAAAGCAATTAAAACAATCACATGGTATAGTGCAGAGGAGTTAAATGTTTTCAATGGTCAGTCTGTCCCATCTCTAATCCAGAGTCCTCTCTGAGTGACTCCTTGCTATAGTATTTACAGTCTGTGTCACATGTTCAATTTAGTGTTTGTCTAAAGGCACACCCAATATATTTTCCTAAAAAGAAGAAAAGATTTATTATCCATTGAGTCTGATTTATGTAGTCCCACCCAAGTTAGCTCAGATTTCCTTTGACCTGGTGTGCTGGGTGAACTACAGCCTACAAACTTGTGGATCAAGCTAAAATCAGTTTAATAGGGAAAGCAAAAGCTGCATGTAAAACCAAAACAAAATAGGAATTAATTCACTATTTCCCATCGGCCAGCAGGTGTTTAGCCACTTCCTGGAAAACATGGCCTCAGTATGCATGATGGTTACTGGTTACCACAGTTATCCCCTTCTTCCTCCTTTTCCCCTGACACAGTATGTGTGGGATATCCTATTGTCAAGTTGGGCTCAACTGTCCCAGCTATGTCCCCTCCCAGCTTCTTGCCCATTCCCAGCTGTGGGGGCAGAATGAGAAAGAGAGAAGCCCTTGGCGTTGTGCAGGCGCTGTTTAGCTGTAGCCACTACACTGGTGTGTTACCAACTTCTTTAGTCACCAGTCTAAAGCACAGCACTCTACATGATCCATCCCAGCCAGACTCAGTATACCCAGAAGCAAATGAGTCTCCAAACTTGGGGAATTCTTCAGTCTCAAAGAACAGTCTGTGAGACAGAGTTGAGAACAAGCTTCAACTTGTGATGATTGATAGTATATTAAAACACAAAACAAGGTGTGTTTTAGGTGCAAAGCAAGAAATAGAACAAAAGTACCAAAATGCTTCTGATCTGAAAATCACTCACAGTTCAAATAATCTACAATGTCCACCCATGATGGGCTGGAAATGTGTCAGGTGGTTCATTTGGGGGCAGTTTGCTGGAGTGTCAGTAGAATTTGCAGACACAGTCATTTGGCCACAGAAGCTTACCAGAGCACACTCTGCGTGCTTGACTTGCTGGTCAGTGCAGGTTGCTTCAGTGCTGTGTGGCTCGTACACGTCAGGGTTGCACACTATTTTCTCTGCAGGGTTTTCTTGGCGTTACCTATCTCTCCTGGCTTCACTCACAAAGCCAAATCACTTTTTTCCCACCAACAAGTGGGAAGGGAAACATGGTAATTGAACTCTGTGGGCTTTGTTTTTAATCTTTTTAATTCATGGTGGACTTCCAAGAAGGCCTGAAAATGTAATATCTAGTCAGGTAACAAATGAGGAGTAATCTGTTCTGACAGCTGTCTGAGTGCCTATATACATAGGTAGAGGTGACTTCTGTCTGGCTTTAAGCCCAATGACACATGGTGGCAGCTAGTTGTTTACCAAGTAGCCCTGGGGCCCGTGACACACATGTTGATGTGACTTCCAAAGTTTCTACCACTGAGGAAGCTGAAGGGATGGCTCCCCCAGCTCCTAGGAAGCTCAATCCTGCCTGTCAGGAGAAGGGAATAACATCCCACTTCAGCCAAGCACTGCAGAGCAGAGCAAGCAAGAACTGATGAGAAGGTCATGTTACATGATTGGAACTGAGTGGATCTGTAGTAGCTGCCACTGAAAAAGTCCTGTCCCCACCAGTACCTCCTTTTATACCTGCCAGAGCATCTTGGCTTCTCCACTGTGCTCCTGTCAAAGAGAGTTTTTGTGTTTACTATCTGAACATTAGTGAGCTCACCGGTGGCGTATCACTACCCCAGGTAGTGCATCTCAGGTAGGAGCTCAGCTTTAGCTGTGGCAGGGCAGTAGCTCAGTGCAAAGTACAGTACATAACTTCCTCCTAGACATGACATTAGGTGTAACACAAAGAGAGTAAAAGATTTTCTTTTAAAAGCAAGTAAGCTGACTAAGGAAATCTGGGCTGATGGCAATAAAACTTCACCTTGATGAGTGTGAACAGCAGCCACCTTCCTCTAACAGAAAGTAGAAAGTCAGCAACAGCAGGCTAGATGAGAGGAGCTGGAAGAACTGCCTTGAAGGTAGGTAAGAGGTCACGACCTGAACTTTCTGCCCCACACTACCCCCACAGTGAACACAGCCTGCAGGACCCATCCTGAACTTGGTGACCTGGCTCTCCCTTCTCTGTTTGGCTGCAGAATTTCCATTCTGTATGTCCTTCTCTCTGAAAACACCATTTTTGAGTGCTGCATGCCAATTGAGTTCCCGGGATATGTTGCTGTGCTGTGCTGCTCCTCTGTCAGAATTTCTCCTGACCTTGCAGCCAGTGGAGAGAACCTGAGCAAATTCAGGTCCAAGCCATTAGCATGGCTGACTCAGAAGAGCAGATGGACCTACTCATCAGAGCAGTAGTTTGTCTAGCCCAGCACTCTGCCTCTGGCAGTGTCCAAAAAAAAAAAGGCTACAATCCATCAAGCTAACCTAGCTGTTAATATCTGGCAGTTGATGCTGCAAAATATACTTTATCCTGTGGGTTAACCTTATCCTTCCATATATCCATAAGATGGACATAAAAATGACAATGCTATTTTTTAATTAAATGCTAATGCACTCTGACCTTCTAATCTTCTACTAAAATATCCCTTCTACCAAGTTTACAAACATCTTAAGCTAAGAAGTAAATTAATACAGTACCATGCTATTTGTAATCAAGTTAACAGGAAGTATTATTGCCTCTCTTATACTAACAATAAGCCATTGTAAGTTTGCTTCTACTGCATCAAAAGCACTTAGGCAGGTCTCCCAAAAGGCTAATTAATTTCTGTAACAACCTTCTGCACTGTTACTACTTGAAAGCCTTGATATACATTAGAATAAAGACACACAGGATCCATGAACACTGAGGGGATACAGTACACGTTCAGGAGGAGGGAGTTTGTGTTTCCTATCCTGGCTCTCTGGTGCTTGGGGGAGAGTTTCCTTTGCAGATGATGAACATTTCACTGAAGGCTGTGGGCTCAGTTTGACAGGAAGGATGATCTAAGATCCCCACATGCTGCCTGTAATCCTGTTTGAAGCTTGGCTGTAAAGTGTTCAGCTATCCCAGATTAGAATAGAATAGAATAGAATAGAATAGAATAGAATAGAATAGAATAGAATAGAATAGAATAGAATAGAATAGAATAGAATAGAATAGAATAGAATAGAATAGAATAGAATAGAATAGAATAGAATAGAATAGAATAGAATAGAATAGTTTTTCTGAGAAAGTGCTTTAAATAGCATCCCCCTTCAACAGCTGAAAGAGCCCCATCATAGCAAGTTTGACCATAAACACCTTAAATGCTGCTGCCCTTGAGCATCAGTTTGCCATACTTTTAGACAACTAAATTACATTTGTCTGCCTATATAAAGGTTATAAGACCATGACCTGATCATGGACGAATTGCTTAGAAACTTCTTTTTAACATTAAAGTGGTATTTAATGGCCTTTAGAAAGGCTGGTCAACCTATGCATGAGGGAGTGTCAAGGACTAACACATGTTTTGAAAACTTTTCCTTTATAAATAAAATTAAATAAAAAGGTTTTTTCCGTTCCCCATTTAGGGGGGGGGGTCACAGAGCCCCCTGGACCATGCCAGAGTCGCCAACACCAGATGGGTGCTCGGCGCGGTGGCGCTCAGCTCGTGGCTCAGTGTCCCAGGCCTGGAGGTGGCTCCCTGCCCTGGGCAGCAACCTGCCTGCTGGAGCGCCTGGCGCCCTGGCCATGCTGCGCCTCGGGCCCGTGCCAGGCGCTATGCTCGAGCGGCGGCGGCTGCCAGTCCCTGTGCCGAGGCGGTAGCTGCAGCGGCGAGCAGTGCGGCAACACCAATGCCCAGAGCCATGTTTTTTGACACGTGTTTTGGCGTGGGGGCTCTGGAGGCGGAGCAGGGGTGAAGCTGGGGTGGAACCGGGGTGGAGCTGGGGCAGGATGGGCGCCAGAGGGACCAATGGGAGGCTAGCAAAGCGCTAGTGCCTCCCTTTCAGGCGGGCTGGAAGAGGGTGCGCGGGTGCTAAGACAGAGAATTGTGGGAGGACCTGAGAACCCTACATAACCAGAGGAGTTCTCTGCCTCGCTCTCTTTGTGCGGCCCGAGCTCGTGGGAGAAGATGCTCGCTCGCTGCCCGGGGTTGCAGCATCCACCATCTTGAGTCCACCACGTGTTTTGCCAGGTCGTTCAGCCACAGCCACCGCTCCTGCCTCGGACCTGCTGCCTTCCTGCCGCGAGTTTGGTGGTTCTTTTGGTGAGCTCCTGGACCCCTTCCCACCTCCAGCGGCTGTCTCTCCGCTCCCACAGCGTTTTCCAGAGACCAGCTGGTGGCGGACAAGTGCACACCCCCATTCATCATCAGCATCACCTCCCACGGCCGCTAGCGCCCCCTATGTTTACTTCAACTAGCTGCACTTCAGGACACATAAACGGAAAACAAGTTTTTTTTTCTTTTGTTTTTTCTTTGGTGTGAGTGGGACTTGTGTGTGTGTTTTTGGGATTTGGGTTTTGGTTTGGGAAGTGATCGTTGGGTTTTTCCGTGGGTTTTCCCTTGGTATTTTAGTTTTTAATTCAGTTTTTTTCTACCTCATATAATATATATATATCATATTTATGTAATAAAATTCTTGTTTCTTTAATACACCCAGTATGTCTAATTTATAAAATCATATTTTGTCCTCAAGCTAGGACAGAGAGGAAGAACCAAATGCATGTGTGTGGGATCCAGGTTTATCATGTATAAGGAGAGAAAATACAATGAGCAGAAAGTCGGTATTAAGTTCAGCTAGTTCAATTAAGCATGAGCTTGAGGACTGTCAGACTAACATAACACAATGTGTTTTAAATAAAAACTAATGACGGTGAACAGCATGAAGATCCTTTGCTCTTCAGTGAATTAGCTTGCAGCATTCCTTTCTACGATGCCTCTGCTAAGCAGCATACTCTATGCTCAGCAGGGATGAGAGGAGAAGATGCTGCTGGCACCAGTGGGCACCAGCAGCCCTGTCCCTTTCACCTGGGAGCTGCCTGCTTGGTCTGTTCATACAGTAGTCATAATGCATTCAGACCAAGCTATCTTATTTTACTGACATCTTAGGCCAAAACAGCCACCAAGTAGCTCAGGATAAGGAATTGGGACATCAGAGTTTCATTCCTATGTCTATACAACTACTTTTAGCTCTGGCTGCATTGTTTGGACTTGCTACCTCCATTCCTATAATGGGAGGGCTAGTACTAGTAGTGATGAATTGAACAGCTCAGACATTAATAGCATCACAGACACAGTGGTGTCTCCTAACTAGATATAAGCTTTAAATATGTTGAGAAGGGAAGTGAGCACCTTAAGGGGGAAGAAATTCCACCATTAACTCTTAGACTGTTCTGTGGCTGCCATGGTAGGTCCTGAGCCAGGGAGCAAGAGGTTACCAAGGCTGCAGATAGTCCTGTGTACACAGACCTTCCTCTAGCTATTTTATCTTCTATAAACTTAAAAAGAAACAAAAAGCTGATATTTTTAATGCACGGATGAGCTACCAAGGCAACCAATCTGCAACACCCTAAATTTAAGACTGGCACCAGACAGGCAGATGAATAGACAGTTTTATCAGCAAGAATTTTACACACAGTATGCTCTTGACTGGAAACAAACTATTTTCCCTTTCCCCTTTGTAGGCCTTGCTGTCCTGCAGAAAAGCCAGGTGGCAGGGGCATGGAGACAGCTCAAGCAACTGCTAGGAAAACATGCAGAAGCAGCCACTACTCCCTACCCTAAGAAATCAGTACCTGTTTAAACTTTGCTGAGGTTGTTCTTCCTACATGAATCTCCAAATTAAAACCACCATAGTTCTATGACTAAACTTAAGCAGAGGAAATTCATGAGATAAAATGGCAGAGGAAGAAAAAAAAAATTAACTATTATCATAGGGGGGAAATCACAACCTTGGATGGAAGGAAATTTTTCTGCTCTCATCTTGCAGTGTTTGTGCAACAGCCCAGTGCACGATGCTGTGACATTCAAGGGAAGTTATAATGCCATTCCTCAGATGTAGAAATAGATTTGTCTGTGATCCCATTAGATTTGTATGGGAAATTAGAGAGGTGACCTTTCTCCCTAAAGAAATTTCTGTTAAATGCTCACTTTGGTAGAAATGCTACTCCATTATTGGGCAGGAGGAAATCCTATGCCCCAGTGAGTCACAGTTCTGCAGACCACACAGCAGCTTCGATGCTAGGTTCAGAAGTGATGTCCACAAATGCAGGACAGGTCTCTGCTGTGCTCTGAGATCTGCAGGGCCTAGCTTACCTGGAGAGGGGAGAAGCAGTGCTGGAGGGAAAGAGCAGACACCTCCAGGCATGTGGCTTGTGGGGGCTTGGAGCAGCACGTGTCTGAGACAGACTGATGAGTGCTGGGTGTTTCCAAACTAAATTTTAAGAAATTGTCATCTTGTCAATAGAGATGTGAGGTGGATGAAAGCTTTTTTGTTTGCACAGAAGTCAACTGAATTCCCTGTTTATCTAATTTCTTGTCAAGGTATGGAAAGAATAACAACATTGAACAGGGGCTTTTAGGAGCAGGTTTTGCATTAGTTTTGCTATGAGTCAACACTTTGTTCTGTTTATTTGAATCAACTCCCACACATAATGTAAATGTATTGGTTACTGCTGGTTCCAGCTCCTTCCAGCACACAACCCCAGAGGTGTTTTGATCAGGTTCTCAAAGATGGTGGAGAAGTGCTTCCCTCCATGGGTGTGCCCTAAAACCTCCAGAGCTGCTGAGAACTGGACCTTGTCTTTGTGGATTTGGCTCTTGGTAAAAGGAGACAAAACCCCTTCCTCATCTCTCAGGAAAAGTCACATAAATTCAGGTCTGGCTTTAAAGTGCTTGGATACCATGGCAACATTGGTTTTTGAAGTGAATAGAAAAACATTTTGATTTAAAGGAAGGAAAATCAATAACTGAGGTAGCACTTTGGAAGGTACAAGTAGGATATCGAGGGAATCCGTGCATGTGCCAGGAGTGTTCATCATCTGACATCCTTAAAGAGACCTTTTCCCCTGATCTACCACAGCAGTTCAGATGTGTCAAGCTCTGTGCCAAAGTTGTGCTAGTAGTGTTAAAGCAGTATTTCTTGGATTCCCTTGCCTCAGAAGAGTATTTCAGAGTGTAGGTAACGGTTGGACTCAATGAGAGATCTCAATTAGAGTCTTTTCCAACATAAATGCTTCTATGATTTATGAAGATGAGCTACAACCGGATGCCCAAATGAGTAGCAGCTGGAGAAGGTTTTGCTACTGAAAAGCAAGAGCTTGAACTGTAGCCAGGTGGATTTGGTTACTAGATTACATGAGGGAACTGCAGTGAAAGGTTCAGGTCTTGTATGAGAAGAGAGATGGTGAGGGCAAAAACACTAGGCTTCTGTGCATAAACTGAACTGTACTTTGCTTTCCTGTTGTGGGAGACTTTGTTCTGAGGCAGTATCCCTAAAATAAAATGGCTCAGAATTGGCAGGTGCTGCTGGGACTGTGGTAAAGCACCTATTAATCCTTCTTGGTTGGTTGTTATTGTGTTTTGTTGCTGGATGTTGATGTAGCCTTTGTTAACCAGAGGCAGTGTGGCCACAGCTTAAAATGAACTGTGTAGGAGGGGGGGCTGTATGAAGGTGTCTGTCTCCTGAGTGCAGGAGCTGCTGTGCCAAAGAACAGTTGGATCATTTAAGGGAACCTCACAGCTCAGATTTCCTGACTGCCACCATGAAAGTCAGTGTAGTGAGTTTTAAGGAACAGACCTACAGTTTCTAAGAACTGGGAATTGTTTTCCAGGTTCCTATGTATTCAGCTTCATTCTCTACAATTTTTCTGGAGATGTTCTCTTTAGGATTTCTTAGTGTGATGAAAGAGCATTTCTGCTCAGGTCTCAAAAAGAGATCCACTGAAATCAGTGGGTCTTGCAAGAGATTTACATGAGGTTTTGCTTAAAAGCAAAAGTCTTCATTTTGTGCTGTGGTGTATTTAATTATGTGACTCTTATCCCCAGAAATATTACCATCACATGAGCTGTTTTATGAGGTGCTAAATGCAATGGTTAGAACAGAGATTATTTTTGGTGGGCATATGTGTTAATAAATCAAGCTTTGCCATAACCTTCTAAGAGGATATACAAAGAGAAGTACTGTTTGAATGTGGGTGTTGCAGCAGGTTTCTATGTTTTCTGGATGTGAGACACCTGTAATCCACTGTGTCAAAGTAGAAGAAAGAGTAGTGCATTTACACTAAGTGACTATTTTTCTTTTATTTTTTTAATTTGCCCTATTACTTCTCTATTTTCATTTTCTTTTTATATCCTTGGTGTAGGAAGAGGATCAAAAGCACAATTACTGTTTACAGCCAGGTTCAGCAGCCTCTGTATTCTGTAAAATGAATCCATGAATGATTAAACAGTTTTTGTGCTTCTTGCTCTTTAAGTGGGAGTTGTGAAATAAAAACAACCCATAGTTGCTGCCATGTCGTAGAAGAGGACTCGTGATTGAACCTTACTTTGGCTAAATATGTTCTGTATTTAAAGTGCTTATCTCTGTGTAATATGATGAGTCCCTTAAAAACTATCTTCTGCAGTTGCACTGTGATTTGCTCTCCCACTGGAGTCAAGTACATCCAGGCAAATTGGATTATTAGGTGGAGATAAATGGGTCTAGGGAGCACTTAACTGCAGGAGCAATGATGCTCGTGCCCCTCAGCTAAGTATAAATGCCAGCTCTCACAAAAGCTGAGGGTATAGAGAAAGGAGGTTTCATTCTGAACATTGTCTGCTTTCTTCAAGAAGCTCTGTACTAGCTATCATGAGATGAATCATAAACCATAATATTCATCTAGAATGACTCTTTAGTTTTGAAGACAATGCATTTCAGAAAATGTTACATTCTTTATAGTCATTTTGAAATAAAAGGAGTGATTTAGCTTTGTATTTAGGGCTAACTCCTTAAAATTATATTGTTATTTTAATTTTAATGTAAGTATAACATGTGATCAAGGCTGGCAGAGAATGGTTAGCATGAATTAAACTTCAAAAGCTTGCACAGGTATTTTTAGAGTATCAGAATATGCAGGGTGGAAACAGCTGGATTTATTTGTTTTCTTGCAGTGTCATGATGGTGAGATGTGAACCCCAACAGAGTGCTCTGTGGTCAGCAAAGTCTGCAAGGAACTGAACTGCAGTGGTCGTGGCTGGCCTAAGTGGGGGATGATATGTAGAAACACTCTGTAGTGGGCTGAGAAGACAAGAGATTTTTTTATTATTTTATTTTTAATTTATTTTTTTATTCCTGGACTCCTTATTTGAATCTGAAAAGGGGAGGGGATATGGTCTGATAGAAAATAAAAACTAAAACAAATCATTTCCTACCTGCAGCTAACTTGCCTGTTTCATACGTGTGGTGCATCTATAGGAGAAAAAAAAACAAATTTGAAAGAAAAATTAGTTAGAGGGATAGATGAATTTCAAGCTCTTTCCTGTGAACAGCCTTGAAATAACCCATGAAATGCAGGGGAAGATGGACAGAATAAAATAAGTTCCTGGAAAAAATACTATAGTGGAGGGGAGCCAGCTGCTCTTAGAGAAAAAAAGGAGGATCTCCCTCATTTGGGAGGAGATGAATGACCTCTACAAATGCAAACATAAACCAGTCCTACTTAATATCATCAACACCACCCCTTCTGTCATCATAGGTCACCAGGGGTCTCAAATTTTAGTTGTTCCTTTGGTTTATATGTTTGTATATTTTCAGTTAACACTTCTAATTTAAATCTATATATAGCAAGTCAAGGTGAAAGTCCTGTCATCCTGGCTGGGAATGAGGGAAGGCAGACCTTTATTCACATTAGTGGGAAGTTGTTCATAGCAGAGACCGGGAATGTACATTGCTTAAAGAGAACTGGCACTTTCTTGTTTACTTGCCTGTCTAAAAATAAGACTTAATGAGCAGCAAAATGCACATGCTCTCTCCAGATCCTCACCTCTGTGCAGTGGCAGAGCTGCTGTGGACAAACTATTCTTGTCTGGCAGCAGCTACTGAAAGAACAGAGAAACCAGACAGTGCTCCTACTGATGTGTTGTAGTTCCAAGATGGATGTGTCTATCCATCAAAAGGCAACTAGGATGCCTAAAAGAACATTTTTTAAATTTAACTTCCTTTTAAAAAGATTGTTTTGCTTCTTCGAGTGAGGAAACCTAACTCCAAAAATAGTTCTTTATAGAACATTACTTTTGAGCTGTTTGCTTGTAACTACACTTTGTCCTTTGAGGTAAAGGATGTGGCTTTTGCCATTTGCTTGCCCTTTTGCAGAATGAATCATGTTTCCTCCCTTGGGATTCATTAGAAATGCAAAGCACTTCTGAGACTTGCCATTGTGTCTGGCAGTCCTTTAAAACAGGAGGAAGGCTGCACTGGAAATGCAATGTATTATAAGGAATCATTGAAAAATACCATTTCTATAACCAGTTTAAACCCAGAGGAGTCATGTACGTACAGTTGTGCTATGTCCTGATCTCCTTGTGTCCTCCAAAGCAACAGGGAAATTGGAGTCTATTCTTAAAAATGTTATGAGAGAAAAATTTGAGAAATCATCAGTTTGAGGCAAGTTCAGAGACATAATGTCTTGAACAGGATCCCAACATTGTGATGGGTCCAGTGTAAAGGTATTAGGGCCCCTAGAGCTGTCTCCTAGTAATGATTCTGGAGAAATACTGACAGCCCTTTGTGACACTTGTAAAACTGAGAGCCAAGTCACCGTAAGGCTGCACAAAATCCTAAGCTATGTGAGGAGGGGTCCGGGCTCTCCATATAGAAATGTAGGCATTTTTTGTCTTGTTTTTATTATGTGGCCACCACAGGAAAAAGGTGCCTATGCCAGCATCTCAGATTATCCTAAATTAGCTCTGCCCTCCTTCTGACTTGAAATGCCACGAGGAATCCACCTCATCTATTAAAATAAATCACTACAAGTCTGAACAGGCAAGAGGCAGGTAGATGAGCAGCCAACACAGAAGTGGATATAGGGAGCTCCCTGTGTCTGAAGGTCAAGACACAGAGACATTCAGCACTATTCTGTTACGTGAAGGAAGTGCAGCCTTTGCAGGTTCTGACATTACTGTACACAAAGGATTTAGTGTGAGGATCTTATCCTGTACTTTCTGGACAACAAAGGAACCTGAAATTTCACTGCAGAAGGCAAATGCAGTTTATGTGACCAGCTGTCCTTACTAGGCACTGCACTCATGCATGTGTGATCTGTATATGTTTGCTGTGATATCCAACTGTTCTTCAAGTACTGATCCTTAAACAAATCTCAGGTGTCTTGTCTAGTTTGGCAAGTTACTAATCAGACTGGTTTTCCCAATGGTCTTGGTTAGCTTCATTTTATCTTGTACAGGGGGACTTGCTGTAATATTGAGAGAGAGAATATGGAGTAGGGCCTGCTTGTGGGAGAATACAGCATTTAAATCCCAGGAAAAGCTTTTGTCCAAAAAGCTATCTCAAGTGATGTTGCTTTGAGATATTATCTGAAGGAGCTGGATAACATGAAATTGCTGGAGAAAGGTTCACAAGCTCTCTGAGTTGAGGGTGTGTGGAGAACCAATAGCTTGGAAAGGTTGCTTCTCTCTGCTGAACTTGCACATGGTAGAAACACAAGGTAAAAACAAAATCAAACCCCCTCAACTGTAGTTCAGACTGTGGTGATGACACTGTACATGGAGTGGAGAAGGCTGTAGCTCCCTCCCGTTAATAGTTCTTTATTTCTTGCAATTTCTTCATAGAGCAATGAATGTGTAAGGACAGTACTATGTGCAGATCATTTCCATATCCAACCCTTAAAAGTCCTGTTTCTCTAACCAGCATACAAATAGCAATTTCTATAACAAGGAACCTAGAAGCAGGCAGGGGGAAAAAATGCAGCTTGTGTGGATCACTGTAACAAGTTTTGTATTTAGACTTTCATTTGTTTCCATCACTCTGGATCCTCTTAATTTCTGCCTTTTATTTCCCTGCACTCAGCCCGAGGGCATGAGCTGGTGACCAACCTCTAGTTAAGATTAGCATCCCTACAGCTGAGATGGAGCAGTTGCCTGGCGGTTCCCAAAAATGTCAAGGTCAGAGGGAGTTGCCTTGACAGAGCTAGAACTTCAAGAGCATCTCTGAAAAAAAAGTTTGAACGGGGAGCTGTGCAATTTGGTGAAGAGGAGTCAGTGCAATTCTTAGTCAGTTGTATTCATTGTTAACACCTCTCACTAGTGGTTCATCTTGACTGGTTTGTCTGTGCTTGTGTGTGGTTTTTATTGTGAACACCAGATTTTCTCTCTAAGTTGTCTTTTTGCATTGCCCTGTCTCTCCTGGCACTTAGGTTTTTCTTTATCTTGCTGAGGAGCCTGCCAATAACAGAGCTGTGTTATTCAAACACTAAAAATACTTTTGTTTAAACTTTTCTTTTTCAGATTAGGTGGATTAACTTCTCAGTGTTCCTCCTTGTCCACCTTGTTTTCTAAGTTCTCAAATTAATCTGTGTAGGTCTTCTGGGTATTCTACTTAACAAAATCTTTGGTGGGTGAGGGATAGCAACAGCAGTGTCAGTCACTGTCAAGCCTCAACAAAAAAACTGAACCCTTAAATTCGCCAGATGGAGTCAAACAGCTTGTTAATACTTGAAAGTGCAAATAATCTGCTTAATAGTAGGTTAGTCTGAGTAACTTGCTTTAAAAATAAAAAAAATAAAAAATAAATCTGTTCTGTTCCTTAACAGTTTGAAGTTGTCTGTGCTTGCTGTAGTCTCACTACCTGGAAGATAACATTGAAGGACTGAGAGAGGGGAGATAAAAGTATCACAGGTGGCCTCAGTGCCCTGCTGTACTCTTTAAAGTAATAAAGACAGAAAAAGCTCTAGTGTTTGTTTCTTGTTTGTTGTGGGTTTGGGTTTTTTTCCTTCCCTTTCTTGGTTTGTTCTCTTACTTAGAAGATGGATCAGTGAAACAGAAATGAGGTGGAAGATCAAGACTGAAAGGGTCATGGATAGGGTTTTGAAAGACAGAGGAGGGAAGAAGGGGGTAAAACTTCCATTGCTGCTTTGCTTCCGGGATATTAAATATATTATTTACCTAATTGAAAGGAAAATGCAACTGTGGAAAGACAGAACAAGTAGATTATACTTACTAGCATTTTATAGGCAAACTTATTTCTGGCAAGCACTGAGGCTAGGCTGGCCTGAGGCCTTGGGCACACTGTTTCCTGGGGAGACGCTGTATTCCTGCAAGCATGAGTAAGATACTTTTGGTTTGCTTGCACTGAGTATTGGCCTCACTTCAGCTGGACATTCATTATGGGAACAGATGTCACTGCTGAGACAGCGAGGGAAGAGAGATGGTTTTGTCTCTGTCTTCTGTGTGGCACAGTTTAATGATAGAGAACAGAGTATCCATTAACCATAACAGCTTCTGGAGGTCTTAGCCTCATAGACCGATGCTTTTGTACAGCACTGCTTACAAGCTGAAACCACAACCTTATAAATCTCTTTATTCATTTTTAACAGGTCTTCAATTAAAGACCAGGTCACCAACTGAAGTGTGATTTGCAGCACAGACACATTCACTGGTAAAAGTGCTTTGGCTTGGCTTGGCTTGTCAGACCCTGCTCAGGTCTGACCTATGCATGTGACAGATGGGAGTTTGCACATCAGCAAATCACCTGAAAAGCTACAAATGTTGTTTTTGCTTGGGTGAAGAGCTGCCCTGACTTAGCTTCTGTAGAGGATGTGTTATCTTTGGCTTCAGTGCCAGCTCAACTGGGTCAACTTTATTATTGTAGAAATACTAAATTTTTAAAAGTATTTATTTTATTAGAAATGCAGCAGCTTTTATACTACTGTCACTGTACTAACAAGTCATATTTAACCTAGCAATATTATTCTGTGCATGCTGTGTCAATTTTGCTTGCCTTGCTCCTTGTTCTGCCACACATGGCTGTCCAGTTTCATATAAGCAAGAGAGAAACTGAGAATAAAATTAGCTAGTGACCCCAGTAAGCGTCAAGTAGTACAAGACTCTTAACTGATGGAATAGCAGAGCTTGCTATCCTTAAAATGCCATAGACTGATAAATGGGTGTTGTGCCCAAAAGATCTGTTTACTTGCAATTTAATTTAAATTGATGGGGATGCAAATAACTAAGCTGTTCTCAGTCTGAGTCTAGAAGTAAAAGAGCTCTATTGGCACTGCTATGCCAGGCGGTCAGGTGCTTAATTTCAGATAATGTGCTCTGCCAATGGCAGATATGTATCATGTCTGGATCCGTAAAGGCAGCTCAATTGCCTGACATTTCCAAAGTCATTTTGTCTGTTGGAAAACGTTTTGTTACACCAGAGACCTCTAGTGCATAGTCAAGCATTGTCAGCAACCAGAAATTGAGGAAGAGCTGAAGGAGAAGAAAAATAAATGTAAATGCTGTGATTCAAAGCTGTATCTCCAGATGAGAAAGATCTTGAAAGCAAGCAGTATAGTATTAATTCAGTGGAGGAGGCAAAAAGGGGTTCAAAGTTGATACTGAAATGTATGTTAGTAGACTGTTATTAATAATTCAGTATTTAGTAATCAGTTGCCACCCACTTCTATACTTTGATAAAAGCCTCACTTCAACTTACTTCAATTTTTTGAGAGCTGAATTGTAAGCAACATCTATTATGTGCTGGTTCTGTCTTCTGTGGTGGAAGAGATGTATCCATAATGTCAGTTACTTGCATTTGTGCATGCAGATCTTGGCAGACTACTAATACCATACTAGTTATTAGTACATGGTTATTGAAGGTATATGTATTTGCCTATGTTCAAAATGAAGCTGAATTACACAGCTGATTTATTAGGAAGGACAGCCAAACCTTTTTCTTCCTCTCTTGGAAGTAATCTTGGCTGTAATTTGAAGAAATTATTCAAGGGAAAAAGTATGCAATCACACAGTGTGATTCTGTGCCAATGAAAATTAAGAATGTTTATGAATGCCTTCTGAAATGTTATTATAAATTGTTACTTAGACTCTTGTTTATTTTTCACAGACATGTTAAAACATGTACTTTACCTGAGTTTTGATTACAGAAAAACAGATACCAGCAATATGCAAGAGAATTCTCATAGGAACTAAAATCAGATTGTAGTAGAAATTAACTGCATTGTGCAGGGACTTTCCTCCAATGATTTCATGCAGCTTGTTAGACCTTGATGGTTAGCAAAGGGACATCCTGCAATACAAGCAAACTGTCACTTTTGATGTTCTGTTTGGAAAAAATGTCATGCCAAGGTTAGTAGTTCTCTGGAGCACCCTGCTGTGTAAGTGGGCTGATGCTGTCAGGCTGGTTCTAGGCTCCCATCAGTTATAGGAGCAAGGACTGCCTCTGAGCTGATCATGAAGGCAGCTTTGGTCAGAAGGGAAAGATTTCTATTACACGAAGATGATTTTGTAGATGATGGGTGTGATAGGATAATTACCTCATTTCTATCTGTACTCAGTTGTGAAAGTGTGATTCATCTCTGTTTTGAATGCTCCTCTGTCACCATCATGTATAGACTGAGTCTAGCAAAGAAACTTGGATTTACATACCTAACTTGTAGACAGTCTGAGACGGGTGTGATGAGCCTGACCTCTCCCCTAGCACAGCACTACGTCTTTGCAGCACGAAACAAGCCTCTTCTAGAAGACTGAATTGCTGCTATCCCAGCTTCCTCAATGATATATCTATGTAATATAGGCAGACATCTCAGCTCTGGCTTGAGGCTCTTAAGGTAGATGTGCTCTAACCTTTCCCTTAATCAGAGGCTCAGTGTGCTGGAGGGTGTAGCCAAGTAGTAGAGGAAGGGTTCTTGGCCAAATGCAGGAAGTAGGACACAATCATGTGGATGACTATGGTGAGATTTATTGCTGAAACAGTGTATGAATATTGCCAGTGCAGCATCTAAATAACAACTTTATGATCTATTACAATAGATTACAGTATGTAAAGGTTTATAATACGAGGAAGTTAGGCTAGAAATGTACAGGTTTACAGTCCTTGGCCTTGTAGAATTCACAATTGCAAAGCACCTAAGTAGCTAATTCAGATTTTACCTCTGAATTTATGAGGGTCTTAGCGCTTTAGTTCACTCATCCAAAAGTGAGTGATCCCTGTCTTGCCTGCTAAAGGAATCCATCCAGAAGCTTTGGAACATCAGTTTGCTCATCTTGCTTGGTCTGCAGCAGTGTTTTTTACCCTTTTGCAAGGCTATGTGCATGTCAATCCAAACATCACACTCTGCCATCTCTGGAATGCATTCATTATGTGAGCATCCAGACAGTTTCTCTGCAAATACCACCTTATCTTAGGACAAACCACATTGCCTAGAAGATTGGAAAGGGAGAGAGGTGTCTGTGTGTGTGTGTAAGGATGTATATGTGTGTAGGAAGGATGCACTTAAAACCAGACTATCTTTCCTTGACTCTCTATTGTCACCATTACAGGGGTCACAGATTAGACTGACAAACTGCCCCGATTGTGAATGTCTTAGTGAGAGGGAAAACCAAGTCAGGCTGGCAAACAGATGTGCACAAGGAAGGTATGCCCCTAAGAGAGAATGATGTGAGTAAACCAAGTGTCACTATCAGTGTGTGAACAAGGTGAGAAACTTGTGATTTATGAGTGGGTTTTGCAGTAGAAAAGCATGAGGAAGTGGAACTGGTCTGGAAGCCAGGCATCCCTATGACAAGGGCAAGAAAGTGGAACGCTTCTGAAACTGTTATGTCGATTTGGGTCAGAAAGAGGTAAGACTCATGTTTTGTTATGCACTACTTACAGGAGATAAAAACCAAGCTGCCTAATGCTAACACGTTCATACCAACTCGTGGCCTAAGCAAACAGCCCTTTCAGATGGACCTACGCAAGAGCATGTATTTCCACAGAGCTCAGAACTGGAATAATTGGTTTCCAATGAAGACAGAGATTACTTGCCAATTAGCGTCACAGGAAAGACAGACTCATCTTGGGGAGAAATTATTTAACTTATTGCAAATTTAAATAAAAATGGAAGTATTAATATGCGTAGTGGGAAACCAAGAGGGAAACATTGAAACATTTTTTTCTCCCCACTTCCTAGGCCCATTTCTTCACTTTCCTCTCCTTTACTTAACCACCCCTCTTCACCTCCCAAGCCCTGAGTAGTGCAGGGGGATGGGGGCAATATGGTTGATATTCAATGACTTCTCTGTGTTACCCCTTTTTGTTTGCACTTTCCCTCTGCTCCAGTGTGTGCTTTTGATGAGCCACTGTCATTCAGGAATATCTGCTTCGTCATGATCTCCTCTACAGGCTTAAGTATTTATGTGTACAACACTCTTTCAATCTATGGACCAGCTTCTGAAATATGCTAACAGCACAGTATCTCCCTGTGCACAGGATAATGGCAGGCTTTTGGGAATTACATGAATAACTTGAGAGNCCCCCCCCCCCCAATTAATCATAATTAAAAAAGCAAAAAGCAGGACTTGGCAGTAATTATATAATATAATATGGAATATAGACATAGGTTTTCTTATGCTATTAAGCATTAATAGGGCCCAGATCTTAACATGATATAGTTAAAGTATCTTGCAGTTCTAGAACAAACAACAATGACTAGGGACATAATTACTGTGCTTCAGGTCACAAGCCAAAGATTACTCCAGATAAGAAATATTTTAGTTTGCTAGTATCTCATGTAGGACTTCTTGCCCTGCAGTTGAAGTAATTTATAGCTTGCCACATGGACAGAGTATAGATTATGCCTGGAATTCACCTGTTATGAGTTCTGACAGCATCTTTTCTATATCTCTACCGTAATGCCAAATTATTTGCTTGGCAGTCTAGGTTTTATATTGTCAAAGATAAATTAATAAAAGGGTTATTTTTTTAGATAAAATTGGTATCTCTCCAGTGCCACTTCTGCAGTTGACTCAAGGAAGACATTGAAAATGTTAACCACTTACAAGTAAAGACACCTCTATAGTTAGCATCCATTGAGGAAAGTACTGGTTTACATCCTCTATAAATATTTAATTAACAAAGAAAATAGGATGGAACTGTTATAATACAAGTGACTTCCTGCATCTGATTACAAAAAGGGTTCACTGAAGCCTGATCTGTTTTAACAATATGAAATAAGTTGCCTAGACCAATTTATTTCTTAGTTACAATAAATAACCAAATGTGAGTGCTCAACAGGTATGTTAAAATTTTAGAAGAGACTTAAAATGCTGCTCTTGATTTGCAGTTATCCGCTGTTTGCAACACTCTTACTCAAAATGCTTAAATTTATTTTCTTTCTTTATCATGTTTTTACTTTAATATTTGCATTTTGCTTGTTCTTGTTCATGTAACTAATTTTGTGAAATTTTAGTGATGATTTTTAGTACTGTGATTTTGTGTTTTAACAAGCTGGAGTCTATTTCAGTTTTAAAAATAGCATGAAGAGCCTATTTTATCCAGTCTGACTTTGAAGTCTAAAGTTACATGATAGCACCCCTCTAACATTCACAAAGGTGCAATAGGGCAGATGAGATTACAATTGGAAACTCATCGAAGTAAATTGATGCCTCTTTTGGTCCTGGACACTGCTGTTAACTGTCTTCAGAAGTAGAAGTGGTGCTTGAGAAAAGGTGCAAGGCTCTTTTCCAGCTTGGACAAACTGTGAAAGTAACTCTGCTGTAATGGATGAAAAAAATGATCACCCAACAGCTAAACCTGAAGATGAAGGGAGTGTAAGTAGGTGACTTAAGCATTCTTGATTTTATGTACTTCTTGACACTATTAGATCTCTAGTGAGCTAATTCTCAAGTATTAAACTTAATACTTGTATGTGTAGATTTGGTATAATTTTCTATTTTATAGTTGAGTCTGAAAATGTGAACATGTGTTCATATATTTTTTGTTGCTAATATGTATTTTCAGACAACTGAAATGATGGACATGTCAGTGTGACACTATGAAAATCTTATATTGGTATCATGGCAGCACTTCTTCCAAAAAGAAATTGATTTCTAGGCAAGAAAGGCAACGTTAAAGTAGGCAAATTGTTTTGCTTTTCCCTGAGAAGATACAGCAGGGAATTATTGAGTGTTAACTCATGACAAAGAAGTGATTAAATAATTTAGTGTATGGTGAGTCAAATTGCAACTTTAGATGGAAACCGGTTCTGGAATACTAAGTTGCAGTAGAGAGAGAAGCTGAGTTAAGAATTATGGCCCTTATTAATGGAAGGGAGCAGCTTGACTTTGCCGTGGTTTTCCTTACTATTAAATGTCTATGGTGACTAATATAATCTAGGGAAATATTGATAATGTAGCATTCAGTAATCCTATGAATCCTGTGAAACATAGAATTTTGCCATGCAAACCTTGATACATGAAATGCATTTTTAAAAAAAAATAAGATTAGAATTGCAGTAGAGGCAATGAAGAATTTAGTTGTTTGAAGTTCATACTTATAGCCCAGTTATGTCAATCTAGTGCAGGTTTTAATGATCCCTGACAGAATCTAATATTTAAGAGGAAATCTGTCTGCTTAGGTCTACAGCTGCAAAAAGGAAAACTTAGACATAAACGACATGAGAAAAACTTAGATATAAACACTATTAAGGGAAGCTTGATCAAAGTGGCTCAAAATTCATATATCAGAACTGAGCATTCATTGAGCTGTTTCAAGGTGTCCTATTGGACAATGTGGTGTATAAGGGAACTTTATATGGCAGTGCAGAGCTTTAAACAACAAACAGAAAATTTAATTTTTATCCTTAAAGAGACATGTATTCAATAAGGTTTTTAAAACCTACAGAAGATGGCTAAATTGAGTGCAGAACATGTAAAACAAGTGTAGTTAATTAGATACTACTAGATAGAAGACCAGAGTCTGAAGTCTTCCAATTCTCTGTTTCCAGATTTTGAGAAAATTGTAAAGGATACTACTGGGTGTATTTACTCATTACTACTTCTTGCCAAGTTTTCTTTGAACATCCTCCACTCTGAGGTCAAAGGCTGTTATATGTTGTATTTGAATGTGAGATCAGTAGAATGTTTCTGGTGATGTTTCTTATGCACCCTCTATAAGGATACACAGAACTCTCTTGAAAGCACTACTAGTGCATAATATCAGAGAAACATAGAAATATTTATGTTGATGGGGACTTCTGAATGGTTTTAATTTTTTAAAAAAATGGGGCTAACATCAAAGCCAAAAGGGATTTCTTGGGACATTGATTCACTGAGTTTTGAATACTTCCAGGGGTGGAGGTTCCCTGATCTCTCTGGGTGTGGCTCATGTGCATGGCCCTCATGGCGAAATACATTCTTACCCCGCCCTCAGTCCAGCTGGAATTTCCCCTGCTGCTGTGTGACCATTGTGGCTGCCTCTTCACTGTGCATCAGTGAGAAAAGTGTGGCTCTGCCTTCTTCATAACCCACTTTAGACAGGGAAATCTATAATTAGATTTACTCACTGTCTTTGCCTTCTTGTCTGCAGCTGAACAACCCCAGGTCTCTCAACTTTTTGCTGTACATCATGTCCTCCAGCCTGGAATCACCCTGGATTATAAACACGTTATATTGGTGGGCCCCAAACTGGACACAGACATGAGTCTTCCACTGTTGGGCAAAAGGAAATATTTAGATTATAGGCTGGACTTGATGATCAATAAGGTCTCTTCCAACCTTGCTGGTACTGTGATACTGTGAAGCAACCACTTGTTGTGAAATAACCTACAGTACCACTTTTGCTACTGGCTTGTAGTTGTGCTTGTCGTTCCCTGTGTGTCAAGCTCCATCAGCACATAGGTTTTGTAGCCACTGCATTAAACTTGACATCCTGCAATGATAATTCAAGAGTGAAATTCTTAGCTGTTTACTTCCTGACTTTATGAGGACTTTGTCCTCTCCCTCCTCAAGTGAAATATAATTAGTAGGAATGAAAAATGACCCTTGTGTCCACACCTTTTAGTCTACAACAGCCCAGACACTCTTTCCAAGATACCTTCTGAGAGACTTCAAAGATTGTAATTCTGGTAATACTGTAAATACTGGTAAATAGCTGGATGGCTTGTTGCAGACTTTCTCCTCATCATCTACCCTTTGTAGCTCTGCAACTGAGCATAGTCAGGGTCTGTGCTGGTTTGTGTGCTTCTGTTTTAGTGTGGTTGAGAATTCCTGTGCATTTCTATGTGGACACAGAAGGGGAGAGGTGGTGGAATAGGGGTTTGTCTGTCAGTGGAGTGAGGCTATCTGCACCTTGAGTAACTCACAGGCAAGTTATTACTGGTCTTTCTCAGAGCTTCTTGATATCCATTGCTTAGAGATGATGTACCTCTGAATAGGTCATAATCAACAAGTGGCATAAGTTCAGCCATGAGGTGAGGGAGACTCACTTTGAAAATGCCTTTAAATGAATCAAGCCATACCAAAGACAAGAAAAAGGGTCTTTTTGTTTTGGTCTTTAAACTGAACTTCATAACTTTAAAGATAATCTTCCTATGTATGAACTCCTGAACCAGCTTTTGTTTGTCTCAAAGACTGTTTTGTGTTTCATAGAAGACTATGCACTGAAACTCTTGCTGCTGATTGCTGTCTGGTGTTTGTCAACTCCTCCAGTCAACTCCTCCACAGCTTCCTAAGGAAGCCTCTTGAGAGTTTCCCTCTCACTGTCATCAACATGTTTTTGGAGAAATCTTCCTGAAAATGTCAGGGGGAATGTCTGGTACTAACAGACTTTCCAGAACAGACAAACCATATATACTTTATAAAAGGGGAAACTGCTCCTGAAAATACAGAAATAGTCTTTTGTACCTAGATAAGACAGTCAGGAGATATTTTGGATCAAGCTTCAGAAAATTTGAGACTGTAGTTCAAAATAAACCATCAAGGGACAGGATATCCAGGTGATGGCCTTGTGCAGGTCCCATCCCAGCAGGACATGAGCTGTGCCCTCAGGTTCACTGGAGGTAAATTCTCAGAGGGAGCTCTACATTCAGAAGGAACCTGTCCATACCAACTGCTCCTCATCCTGAATGAAGTGGACACTTTTCTCTGAGGAACAAATGGTTTCAGCCCACTTGTATTTGCACAGTTCTGGTCTGAGAAGAAGATAGCTTTTTATTTTAGTTTCTTGGTTTGGTAATAATAGTGTCATTTTGAACATGGGAGGTGTGCATATCCCTGTCTTCTGGTCTCTTTAGCAGGCAAATAACAAGCCCAAGTGTTGGAATAAGGATTGACTATTTGAATTTCATGCTAACTTCTCCCTCCCACTTCACACAAGGAGGAATGAATGGCTGAGTGTGTGTCTAGGTCTGCACCAATCTTGCATTAGCATAACAAAGATTGGGTTATGAGATAGGTTGTTTGCTTATGTTACCAAGCTGCTGTTGAAAAGCTGCTCTTCTGCAATAGGTGTCTGTGTACACATCTCAGCTGCAGACAGCACAGGGTAATTCAAAGTTATAATGAGGGCTAGTTTACGCTAATGAGGTATGCACAAGGATACTAGTGTTCACTCATAAGGTTGAGGCTGCTGCATGTTGAGCTATTATCCTAGAGTAAGTTGTTGTTTTGCATCCTTCTGCAACAGAGACTGACCTGCATGTGTCTGGAAGGAAGGTCCTTACCTTCTGATTGGAGTTTTAAACTGCTGCTAATGATAGTTGTGTACGTGGAGTAACAGACAAATGTATATGGGAACCTCTTCTAGTTGTTGGTCAATTGCTGTTAGAAATGTTCCACATTTCTTCTTGTCTTTCACCTTATTTAGGTAGCCAACATTTCAGTCCAAGTGGTATCTGCAGAAGATAAGTTGGCAAAGAGGATTCTGGCAAGGAAAAAGCATGCCAAATTGAAGAAAAAAGATAAGTTGCTGTGGAATTTTCAAAACAAAATAATTCTCTTTACCCTCATTCTATTCATTTTAGGAGTTGTAACCTGGACATTACTGTGGCTTTTCATTGGTAAGTCACTGAAAGATCATGGCAATTTCATACATTACCATCCCAAATAGCACTTTGACTTTAGGATCTCACTTGTCCTGAAGGCAGTTCCTAAAATAGACATGGTATTTTTTAAAATAGAGCACAAAAGACTTTTGAATATCTTTAAGACTTTAACAAGTAATTGCGAGAATAGACATAGCTTGCTGGCTTTAGGGAGTGTGACGTTTTTGTAAAGTGTTATAAAAAGTATTTTTATGTGCAAGTGGATTGCACAGACCAGAAAGTTTCCATGAGCTTGAGTCCTCAGAAATTTTGCCTTCCACTGTGTTTCTTGGCCTTCAGAAGGTCAAGTAAGTCCTTTATATTTCAGGCAAAATAGAATTAAAGAAATAAAAGGCAATTTTTATATATATGTATAATTAAGCACTGTGTTTTCCTTGTCTAGATCTGTGATGCTAATACTGCCTAAGATTCCTTAGGGATGCTTCAGAACCTGGATGTTTATACTGCCTTCATTATGCTGGCTCATTTGTATAGTGGTATCTTTTCTTGTGTGTAGGGAACAGATGCTCAATTGACCATGTTTTGGTACACATCTAGAACAGTTTGGCTATAAAAGGGCAGTGTTCTCTAGGTAGCTGTTTCCACTGTAAGGCCAAATAGATTATTTTGGTTTAGAATTAAAAAAATAAATCAAATTGTTATTGGGGGGAAAAAAAGGTGGCTAACTGTTGTCTTTGTTTCTTGCAGTTCAGGCAGAAAACAAAGATGCACTGTATTTTGTTGGACTGTTTCGTGTTGCCAACATAGAGTTTCTCCCAGAATATAGGCAGAAAGAGTCAAAGGAATTCCTCTCCATGGCACAGACTGTGCAGCATGTGGTAAGATGAGTGGGCTGCTTTTCTAGTAAACATTGAAGGTGTAAGCAAGAGGTGAGGCATTCAGGTGCCATTGAGCCTGTAGTGGTGTTCTGTTTCCCACCTTTTCCACACTGCAGAGGGTTAGGTACAAAGTGTGGCTATTTGGAGGTATGAAGGAACTGACTACTTTCAGCTTCTCAATGTAAAACTGAGTTTTGAACAGGTCTGTTTGACTTTCACATTTTTACTAAAAATTGTACATATTTTCTCCCACAAATCAAGAACTCTATAAAAGCCCTTCAAAACTTAATTGCCACTTTTGAGACATTAAACTGATGAAGTCTTTTGCATTTAAATTGGCATCTTCTGCCAGTCTTCTGCCTTAAAGCATCTATAATTACCCTAGAGCTCTCAAACGTATTTACATTTACGTTTCCGTCTGATACTAGGTGTTCTTAAGAACTTTATTCTTCCAAAACGCCTTGCATCAGTCAAAGCAGAAATAGCACTCTGTTGGTAGGCAGTTAAAGCTGCTCCACAGTGGGAAGAAAGAGGTGGGAATCCCTTAAAAGGGAATTTGACTTGAAAGACATTTGGTATAGGGAGTAAAAATTCACTAATGCCAGGAAATGCAGAACTGTCCACATAAGGATTGAAACAATGAAAACTACTAACCAAATAATAAAAAATATTTTCAGATGCAACCAAGAAATGTTTGAGTCATTGCTAAATTTTTGTCATCTTACAATATGAATTCATGTTCCTATTTTCCATCTCTATAACCAATGCAGGACACATCCTTTCCCTGGAACAGCTCTAACCTGCTGTGAGCCCTATCTCTTGCTCTTGTCCCAGAGCATCCAGCCACACATAGTGGAGAGAGGTGTCAGAAGGGGCTGAGCTGCCAATGTCACCACCTCCTACCTGAATATAAACTGAAATTTATTTTTCATCTGTAAATTTTGCCTGAACTCACCAATGGGTTTTGCATGGCTGAAACTGGGCTTTGTATTCAACTAATACAATCTTTAATTTTGACTAAAATTGTTAGTAAGGAAGTGGGAGATTTTGGGATTTCGTTTGTTTTTTCTCCTTGAAACTTTTATTCACAGCTACTGGCCCAGAGACCTCGAGTAGTAGTAGAAGAATGTCTCAAGATAGGTTCCTCTTCCCTTTGATAGTGATATATAAAATTCCTTGTAACTCAATCTGGAACAAGATTGAGCTCCACCCATTTTATTTATGGTCTTCAAAAGTATTGTTTAAACTTCCTATGTCAAACATCAAAAGTTAGGGATTAATATTGATGTGATTTTGACAGCCTTTTCTCCAAAATAACCTGTGTCATAGTCCCTTGGGCATTAATTTTAACCACTAAGTAGCAGGGCGAATTCTGAACAGCTTGAAGTACATGCCACCTTGTGGCTTTAGCAGTGTGCCTCCTTGAACAGGAGTGGGAAAGGAAGATTATTGTCACACTGGTATTACCACATACATCCAAAGAACAGGCAGAATGAGAAGATTGCTTTGCCCAGAGGTATCCCGCAGCATGAAACAGAGCTTTTGCTTCTCCATATGTTTTATACCCTATGTATTGGAAAGAAATACATTAATACTAAACTGTTGAAGAAAATCGACACAAAGTGAATCAAAATGCAAAAAATTTCACATAAACTTTAGAAAAAGAGCTCTTTGGCTGTAAGGGTGATCAGACACTGAAGCAGCTGTCCAGGGAGCCTGTGGTCTCCATTCCTGGAGATATTCAATTGGAAATGTCCCTGACCAACTGTGTGTAGGTCACCCTGCTTTTAGTAGTGGGATTAGACTAGATGTTCTCCAAGG
Organism: Serilophus lunatus; assembly: GCA_013399895.1. Lineage (NCBI taxonomy): Eukaryota > Metazoa > Chordata > Aves > Passeriformes > Eurylaimidae > Serilophus > Serilophus lunatus. The sequence goes on along the minus strand of VXBA01005872.1, from coordinate 22,916 downwards.
CCCTTTCCTCTGTCTTTCTGTGATTCCGTGGAAAAAACCTCTGATGTGTGCTGTTCCCTGCACCTTAGTAGCAACACAAAAAATATCACGAGAATGTACACATTTCTTGAAGTTTGGCTCCAAGTTTCAGCATAGGGGAAACCCTTGGTGTTTGGGATTTGCTGGGCAAAGAATTATGCCTTTTCAAAATTTGTTTATTTGGAAAAAACAGTGCTATACACTTCCTCTGGCTGTGAAAAAAGATTTAATGTTTCTTGGTAATATTGGACTTGTTAGGGATGCATTGAAGAGCTGGTCTCTTCATGTCTTCTCTGCCTAGCTTGTCAGATCTGGACATATGCATGTTGCATATTGCATAGTCTTGGTGGAAAAGAGGATGTTCCTAGGAAAGGACAGACATTTAACATTTCTAGGTATGACTGATTTTCAGGAATGCTGAATCTTTGTACTTTCACTTTCAGATGAACTTGGTCTACACGACATCTTCTTTCTCCAAATTTTATAAGCAGTCCACCGTTTCAGAAGTCAGGTAAAACTGCAGTTAATGTAATTGCTTTTCTGCTGGGTGATATATAATGTAATAAGCCCACAGGAAAAGTCTCTTTTTGTCGTTGTGATTTAATGTCTTTGCTATGTACTTGTGCTGATAACTACACTAATTCACTTAACAGAAGTAAGGGAAAACTAAAGTCATATAGCAGTTCCTTTTCTTCCAGGCGTACAATCTAAGATGAACAGAAGTCATGTCTCTAAAAAGGTTTGATGACACTTTGGCTGAGAGGTCACACAGAATTTTAACCATATACATAGCTGTTAAAGCACAACTCTGTGTTATTGACTAAGTTGCATGTATTTTGTAAGTAATATTATTGATATATTATTTTCTACTCACAGAAGAAGGGGAAAGTTTCTATTCTGCAATAAAATACTCTAATATTAATCTTAGCAATTAGTGTTAGAAGTTTAGTTATTCCAACCCTCTTGAACCAAATGAAGTTCTGGTTTGGGAACAGAAGTTTCTAGGGTACATTTCCTTTAAAAGTTTTTCTCCCCACTAGAGGGTGAAGATTGGAGTGACCATACATGTCCTCTAACATGTTACCTAAATAGTCTAGGAATAGTTTCTTATGTACTGTAGCACACAGTATAGAGTGAGATGCAGTCCAATACAGAGTTCTCCTTTTCTGGAGATGTTCTACTATTTCTGTTTTGATTTTTAGGAAAAAATTCAGCTCTAATTCAAGAATAAAATACAATTTTCATAGATCTCAAAAGTCAGGAGCCCTCAGGAAATCAACATACTGAAGATTCCCAACTGGATGTCAAGAGTGTGTTTTAGGCTTTTTTTTTTAAGAGGAAACTGTACATTCAGTGTGTTAAAGTAACTAGACAAGATGGAAATGAGCCATGCACTTCTAAATTTGTACTTCAGAAGCTTGGGCTAGAAGCCTAGTCTTCAGAGAACTTTCAGCATGATGATAATCTGTAGAACCTCTTTATTTCAGTAGCAACAACAATGGAGGCCTTCTTATTCATTTCTGGATCGTGTTTGTGGTACCACAGGCGAAGGGCCAAGTGCTGTGTGAGGATTGTGTGGCTGCCATTTTAAAGGATTCCATTCAGACAAGTATCATTAACCGGACTTCGGTGGGAAGTCTTCAGGGCCTTGCAGTCGACATGGACTCCATTGTGCTAAGTGGTTAGTATTGGCTCACGCTAGTATTAAGCAAACATTTCTATCTTGGAGTAGAAAATTGTATAAATAAACTAAAATCTTTTACTATATCTTTGTCTTCTCATACTAAAAATATGATAGGAAAAAAGGGAGAAGGAAAATAAAAACCAGATTTGAGGCCCAATCAAGGTACTAAGTGTTCTTGTAAACAGTGATTGCAAAACTTCCTGGAGTACCTATGTTGATAGTGAATTCTGGATTTCAGGCAAACGAGAAAACTCACACAACTCTTTTTCTGTGCAGCGGGTCTTCGATCAGATTATTGGTCAACAACAGCAACAGGTGAGGAGTTTTTCTTTTAAATTAATTTCCTTACAGTATTTGTTTTAGATGTTGAGTTTTGCATACCTGATGGTTTCATAATGTAAACCTCCCAGTACGTTCTTTACCAGTGTGCAGAAGCTTTACAAGGCGTTCCAAAGTACAGCACATCTACCTTCACTAATATGTGGAGTAGGTACCTAGAAAAAAACGTGCTACTAGGCTGTCATAGGATGCTGATCAATTTTGATGCAGACACCGGAGGAGTCTGTTGGGCTGGCAGCTGTCAATCACCACAATGTGTTGTCCTTCCTTGCTCCTTGACACTGAATGACTCTTCATCTTGAAATTGTACTATTTCGCTTTTTTAAGGGCTTTATGTCTTTCTATGATTGTATTTTTTTTTCTGAGACATTAACTTTTTACACTTCTATCTCTGATTTTTACTTACGTTTTCTTGCAGTGTTTTAGCTTGCATACATTTTCAGAATTCAACAACTACTTTTGCCTGTGTAGCCAAGTCAAGATCTGCTAGTTGTGGTCCACAGGTGGACTTGCAGTCACAGACCCTGGGCCTTGGTTTGCAACGTTTAGATTGCAATCAGCCCATAATTTCTCAAAACTGAAGCTAAGTTTGCTACAGCATTCTCTTGCTCAAAACCTTTCCTGACTTAAGTTGCAAAGCATAACAATATTGACTTTTATCACATCTCATTACTTGTATTTGATTTATATAACAGTATTTGGATTACTGGTGTTTACGTTCATAGTAATTTCATTCCGAAGTTCAGTGTTCCAGGGCAGAGGAATTAGGATATTTCAAACTTGTGTTTCGACTTATTCAAAAGTGCAGTTCCTACAACAGAAGAAATTAAGGAGAAGAGTGCAACGCAAATATGCCAAGGCTTTTTTAGGATTTCTGTAATATGTAAGAAGGATGTCATGCCATATTCTAGACGTCTTTCAGAGAATTTCTGTAGTTTACCACAGGTGTCAATTGGTATCTATGGGAAGGATAGAGCTGGGATGCAATGGAGTTACTTGGGAATGATAACATGGATGGCCATGGTAGTTGAAAAATTGCCTTGTATTGGTGCAATTTCATTTGTTGAGGTCCTTTGACTCTGTCTGCTTAGGACTATAGAATATGTTACGGAGGTGAAAGTGACCGTGCAGCAGCACACAAGGTATGTGCATCGCCTTCGTTGAATTTTGAGAGCAATGGAGTTACTTTTGGTATGAAGATGCACCTCGTGGTTGGTTCTGGCACAGCACTGGAGTGCAGGTTTCCTGAAGAATGGTGTTGGAGAAGGGACTTGTGGAGATTCAGCTGATGCAAGAAACTTGCATTGCTGTGGTATTGGGCTATGCAGGGTTTGCTGGGGTAAAGACTTTATGCAGTTTTGGTTTCAAGCTAGCATGTTTGCACTACTTGTAATTTCAGAGCTAGCTCTGATTTCTCTGCACTGTGCTCATTGAGCTGTGACCTTGCCCTTTATTATTAGCTCCATAGTAGGTATAATAGTAGTGACATAATTCTAGAGGTTATGATCAAAGCTGACTTTAAGAGCGACTAAGCACAAATACCTAATATAAAAAGAATGTTTATTGAGAAGAGGTTAAAACAAGGAGTAAAGAAGAACAATGGGCCAACCAAAGCATTAAATGGTTATGACTGTAATTCACTTGAATGGTATGTGACCCTCACAGACTGTTCACAAACACTCATAGCATTAGTTTCAAGATGGTAAATTAGAAGTGGAAGTCAGACAAAGCCTGCCACTTCCTGTCTTGATTAGCTACTGGTTAAAAGCCAACATCTACTTTGAGTCAACAATGGGTGGGAAACATTCAGAGTACTCTAATTAGTGTTCCAATAGAGTAACTATTTCAGGGCTTTGTCTTCTTAATAGACAGAAATTAATGCAAATATTTACTTTGGATCTTATTCTCGCTAATTTGCATTTTTCCTTCTTCTTACTTTTCAAAGGGCTAGGTTGAGAGGTTTAGATATGACCAAACAAAAAACTCCCTAAGCTTTTTGCTGACTGTGAGTTGCAATGCTGAACTGAAATAAAGACTTTAATGTATTTGACTTGGAAGTTACAATTGTTTCAGCTTGATTGGAAAATTGGATGCAAGTATCGTAATTTTCTGGTTATATTTATCTAAATTATGACACAACTTTTTACCTTTTTTTTTTTTTTTTCTTTAATGCAAGTGTTGTGAAGGCTGGATTTCATCATTTGTATTTCACAATACTTCCATTTCTAACAGTGATTTCTAATGCTGCAAAAGTTTTCAAGATGTGACAGACCAAAGTCCTGGTCTGAATTAGTTCTGACCATGACTTGAGCAGCATGTTGAACATGAAAAGTCCTAGCATCCCTTCCAAACTGAGGGAATTGGTGAATCCAAATTTCTTGGTAGGCTTTACAGCTCACATCATCATAAAACATTGAGAACCTTGACATTTGAACAATAAAAAAGCTGGAGTAATACAAACATGTATATCTGCATTTTTATTTTTTTTTTTAAATTTATTTCTTATAAATATCCTAATCTCTGTAGGGGCAAGCAGGTGATTTATACCTTGAAAGTAGATGAACTTTAACCAGCAAACAATTATTTAAGTAATTTATCCTGTAGGGATGCTGCAGAACTTTATTAGCTGCAAACTACGAAATGGAATTGCTTTAATGCAAATACACTGCAAGGAATGAATTACAGCACTGTTGGACATGCTCTATACTTTTTTCAACAGATTTTTCCTTGACCACAGACTTGTAACTAAGGTGAAAACAGTGAGTGGCACAGAAAGCAAAAGAGGGACTCTTTGCAAGGACAAGAGGGAATGACTTTAAGCGGGAAAAGGGTAAATTCGGGTTGAGGATGGGAAGAAATTCTTTATTGTGTGGGTGATGAGGCACTGGAACAGGATGTCCAGAGAAGCTGTAGATGCCCCATGGCTGGAAATGTCTGAGGCTGGGTTGTAATGGGCTCTGAACAACTTGATTGTGTGAACAATATCCCCCCTCCACGGTGGGGACTTTGGAACTAGATGACTTCTTACAACCCAAACCACTCTGAATCTGTTCTTACTCTGTTTACTGAGTTAAACATGCTTTCTTGTGTTGCTTTAGTATAACAGAGGGTTTAGGATTTTTTTTTTTTAAGTGCCATGTGAATTTAAGTGTTTTGGAGTGAGTGTGTCCAGTGTTGAAAATGTGACATTTTCCCAGGAACAAGTTGCATGTACGATCTGTACGCTGATCGTCTGCGCGAGCACTTTCCTTTGGATGTGCAAGCGACCTCGGAGGGAACCATCTGCTATTTCAAGCTTGTTGCATCCGTGGGCCATCTTATTCGCCTTTCAATAGTATCCCTTCAGATTGAAGCAGATAACTGCATCACTGACTCACTAACCATTTATGACTCTCTGATGCCAATCAAAGATAAGATACTGTACCGGTGAGTATAAATTTCTTACGGAAGTGGAAAAGTTGAAATCACTAGTAAAAGTAATGGTAAAATATTCTTAAAATTTGTCTTTATAATTCAACAAGCGTGCATCTTCACCCAGCTACAGAACTATGAGAAATTCACACATTACTGGGTGGAATTTTCTGGTTTTTATCAGGAAACAGATGCTAACTGAAAGTGAATGTCAAAATTTCCTTCTTAAGTGAGCTCTTCTTCTAGATGAAGATTAGTGCTTTTCATATGGAGACTGAAATTCTACGTCTTGTGATTCTTCACTTACTGGCATTCACTAGTTCAGTGCTTTTTTAATCTGTGCTATTTGTTTAGAGAGTTATTAAAATCTAGAGCTGAAGCTGTGACAGGTTGAGGGATGTGAACTATTACTTTTTTCTTTTCTTTCTGTCTCTTTAATGATCCAGTATGCTTGTTTAGGAACTTCTTATTTTTTTTTAAATTCCTGGTAGCTAATTCCATAGGGCTCTGACAGTCCAAAAGGAGAGGACAGCATTTGCCTTAAGTAGACAAAGAGGTCAGCGTTTTTACCCCTGAAATCCTTTTCTCTGGTCTGTCAGTTGGTGTGTAAGTTGCAAAAATAGACAATTGTCCTTTCAGTCCTCTTTGAGGGCTGTTCTCTACTTGTCTGTATCACCAATTGACTTGTCTGATACAGCAGATGGTGTTCACTTACATGTTAGTATCTGTAGAGGAGCGATGATGTCTGCTAGATAATGCATGCAGAAAGTAATATTTTTTTTATAAGACTAGTTGATTGGCTCGGGTTCTTAATTTCTGACAAGGAGAATAACTTTCTTGTTTTTCCCAATCCCCAACAAGAACATAAGTCTGTCAGTCTGATAAAATAAGCTTTCTCTTTCTACAACCCTTTATTTAATATTGGCTTCATTGTTTTTTAAGGGGAGTGAAAGCTGAAAGTTACTATCTCCTGGAGCAAACGATGTCATTTTCATGTTTGAAATTTCTTTTTTTTTTTTTTTTTTTTTTTTTTTTATTGTAAAAAGTGGTTTCCAATATTGGATTTCTAACTAGCCTTGTAACTGGTAATTTTGTGTTTAAGAGCATGGAAATTTTTCTAGATTTTCGAGTCAGTAAGCTCTGAACTGTTAGAAATCTTATGCATAAAATGAGATGATGTGTTAGGCTTTTTTTTTGGTTTTTAAGCAATTCCTTATGCATGTACTCTTCTTTCTTCCCTCTCAGAGCTTGTGAACCAGCCGATTCATTGGTGTCACTTGTGTCCACAAATAATCTCATGCTGGTAATGTTTAAGGCAGCACAAGTAAAGGAGCGTAAGGAATTCCATGGCTATTTTGAGGCCATTACACAAGAAAGTAGGTTTGTGTTGTGTTTGGAAATGTGTTTACTGTATTGTTTTTGTCTAAGATACTGAAGAGGCTGACATGTTTCTGATTGTAGATAAATGACTCCTGTATTTCAGATCAATTTTTTAATAGATGTGTGTCTCTCCTTCATCTTCACTGTAATGTGGAGTGTCTCCCTTCCTCTTGAGTAATTTAGTCCCTGCAGATTAGCTGTTCACTGAAATATGAAGGTAAAAGGGCTGGAGCCAGCCCCGTCTGAATTCCGATGGCAAGCACTGCAATGTGCCAGTAGATGGAGCTGTTATTTCAGGTGTAGCACTGGCCTCTCTCCTGGCTTGGGAATCCGGGATCGTGTTAAAGGTGGAAGGAGGTCAGCACTAAAAACTGCCTTCAGAAAATAAAAACTGTCTGCGTTTACTACCGGTCCCTGCCTCCTCATGAACACATAAAAGTCACTATGCTTCTGTGTGAAGTCCATCACTCGCTTTTTGTTGCTTTAATTTTTAAGAAGTGGGTAGATCATAATCACATATACTACAAGGAATATCATGCTGGTAGCACAAGGGGAAAAAGCTGACACAATCCAAGGCAAGGAAATTCAAGCTGCTCAAAGAGATGCTGCATATTTTACATGTTGACAGTAATAAACCATGAAAACATAATCATAAAAGCATGTGATAAAATCTCCATATTGAGTAACTTCAAATTCGGGGCTGGGTGGATTGGTTTCTTGTTTGGTTGGTTTGTTTAAATTTGTTTCTGTATGTTTTGCTTTTAACAAATTCTGAAAATCCATTGAGCAGTCCTAAGAGGAAATTGTCCATTTCTCTTGTAACTGGATGCTTTTTAAGACCAGAGGTCCTTGTGTACTCCTGCAAGGTGAATGTATTGACATGTCTGTTTGTAGAACTGTCTCCAGTGAAATAACAGTATTTTTTCCTGGTTTTGCAGAGCTCAGCAAGCATCCCTAGATTTTTAAATTCCTTTTCTTTTGTGTGTATCATTGGGAAGAGTCTCTTTTTACAGCTTGAACCCAGATAAATGTAGTTGCTAACCTGTCCTGTTCCACAGTGAAACACTTCTGATAAATTTGGATGCTTTAGCCCACTCAGTAGCTTTATTGAAAGTTTAGAAAGGCTTGCTGTATTTTGCACCTTTTTTTCCCCCCTAGGATGTGGAAAAGCAATAGTGACAAAAGAAAAAGTTGGCTATGAAGGGAGAATCACAAGCCCCTATTACCCAAGCTATTATCCTCCAAAATGCCTTTGTGCATGGAACTTTAAGGTAACGTGAATTTCTCTCTCTTTTTGTCATATACAGTTTAAGTAAAGCAGAAGTAAATGCAGTGACCTGCATACTTACAGGTGTAGTAGTTTATAGAAATGGCATAAATGGATGTGCTCATGTATTTTATATCAGCTGTTTTGTTTTTTTTTTTATTTTTCTGTACATTTATGCTTAAGGAAGAGAACATAGTTCCTAAGCTGTCCTGTTATAAAGGTGAAGAACTGAGATAGGTTTTGATGTTTAGCCTGCAGAATTACTTTATGGCAGGGAATGTAAAACTTGACTATTTTTAACTCCTCTCCTCCCACTCCCAGAAATTAAGTTGAAAAATATGTACAAAAGACTCCTCTAACCTAGTTGTTACTGCCACTTCTCTGATATCTTATATGCCAAATTTAATTTGTCTACAGGATGGTTTGTCCTACCAGCACAGTTCCATAGTCTTGTTTTTGACTTGGTGTCACTTTTCTGTATCTTTTAAGGTGCTTTCTTGAAAGCAAATTATTGAAAGTTTACATCAGTTTAAAATAGTTTGTCATACCTTCTCTGACATAAGTGTTTCTCTAATTAGTACTGCTAAATATGATCTTTGACTTAGGGTTGTCCTGTAGGGTTTTCCTCTCTGAAGAAAATGGCAATGAATACGATCTGTTTACTCACCTTTCTACTTAGGTTACCCTAGACTTGTAACCATAGATTGAACCATAACAATCTAAGCCAAATCCAGCTAGCCATGACCTCTTCCTCTTCTAGAATGATAAGGTGATGTTTTTTGCTAAATTTGAGGTCTTCAGTTTACCCTGGAGTTCTGAGGGATAGGTTTTTGGAAACTTAATACGGGAAACCCCCAAGATATATTGCTCAAACTAGTTTGATTTCTCAGTCATTTAATATTGAAACTTTCCTCATTTCCCAAATTATATTTTCTGTAAGAGGAAAAAATTTTTCAATTCTGGATTTTTGCTCTGAACCAGCCCTTGTTTTTAAATGAACACTATCTTGTATTGCAAAAAGGCTCTGTTTCTTTTAATAAAGGAACATGTAATTAATTATGAATACTCATCATATTGCAGGGCTTAAAAATCTAATTTAAAATGCTAAAGAATGCTTAGCTGAGCAGGTGCTAGCAGAAGACTACAATACTATGGTAGAAGTAACTGCTGGAATTAGAAAGATGACACAGGTATTCCATGCAGTATCTTAGCTCTGAAAATCCACTGAGGCTCTATGTCCCTACACAAATAAACTTGGATGAGTTTGAGTACTTTGATCTTGATACAAATGCTGCTTTCTTTGGCCAGTGGCTTTCTGAAGATAAAAAGGCTATTGGCTAGAGAGGGAGAAAAGCTGCAGCTGTGATGGGGCTGTGCCAACCTCTGGTTTTACTCAAGGCTGAATAGCTGGCAGGTGTCTCAAGTGCTGGCTGCTGAGCTGGCTCAGAGTTCCCGGAGTGTGGCATTGCCAAGCTCTGTAATTGTGGAGATAAGTTTATAGAGTTTTGTGTTCTGTGTCCACAAAGGGAAAAAGTCTGCTTGCACTGTCTCTCTTGCTCATGACAGACTCCACAGAAGAGCCTTGGTATAGCTCTGAGGTTTCATAACTATACCATCAGTGAGAAGAATATTAAAGGCTGTGAACGAGGGTGGTGGAAAATTAATGAACACATGTAAGTATTTTGGTACTGTTACATTAATAATCCATGCAGAAGTAAACCTTCCTGTTACTACTGCAGCTCACTCAGTTTCCACAAGGACAGAGAGAACTCACTGGGATGTCCTACCATTCTTTCATTTCAGCTGATGATGTTAGAGAATCTTTATAAAATGTATATATATTGTTCTGTTGAAAAGTACCAGAAAGATGAAAACAAGAAACTTTGGTACTCTCTGGGGAGAGAGAAATGGAAACAGTTGGGTGAAGATGGATGTCCTGTGAATTCTAAAATAATTCTTGGTTTTCTGAGATCATTAATTAAGGTCTATTAAAGCCCTTTTAAGTGTAACTTAATTCTATGATTGCTCAAGAGGACAGTGAATCTAATTAACTTCCTGGTGAAAGCTTTTGCAATGAGATGATTCGGAATAGAAGAGTAGGTGCTTCAATCACTGGCTCTTGAGAGATAAACTGTACAGCGTGGTTTTCAAGGGACTACTAAATTTCTGAAGTGTTTTTTTGTTAAAATATTGATACTTCTTTCTTACTAAGATACCAGTGTTTTCCCAGCTCATTGTTCACTCATTCTTTCCTTAATTTTTAAGCCATCTTTCACACGCTGGATGATGAGACAAGGTCAGGGTTAGGACACTGGATTTTTTTTTTTTTAAGCTTTGTTCAAGTGGAAACCTCACTACTGAGGTTACTGATGAGTCTTGAAACTGGGTTTCTGAACTCACTACTGAAACTAAAAACTCAATTAGGCCTTTAAGCACATAACTGAAAAAAATACAGAGAGGAGAACAAACTTTCTCTATTCTTTGATACATTGTTTTATTTATATAGATAAAATTCAGTTTGAAGCTTCTAAAATTGTACCTTGATGGAAATTGGTTGCTGGGCTAGATGGGAACATAAAAAACACCAGTCAAAACATGAAATGTTTGGTTTGTTTGTGGTTTTTTTGGTGTTCTTTTTATGACAGAATTGGAAAGATTTGTGATCGTTAAGATGGCTGATATATGAACCAAAAGCAAAATCTGGATAGAGAAATAATGATGGGTTTATATTGTAAGGATTCTCTACAGCAGCTTTTCAATAAAGCTACCAAGTAGGCATTCCACAGAATCAAATTACAGAATATTCTGAGTTGGAAAGGACCCACAAGGTTGGTGAAGTCCAACTCTAAAGTGAATGGCCTTTACAGGGATCAAACCCACAACCTTGGCGCTACTGGCACCATGTTCCAACCAGCTGAACAAGCTCAGGGCCAGGGTGTGATCCTTACAAGTGCGCTCAGGGTTACTTTTGAAGTACTGCGCAACAACACATGCTTCTAATTTCTGTTGCAAATTGCTGATGAAATATGTAGGCCAAGACAAGCTTGCCTTTGAAAAAAGTGTCTTTTCACTGAAAATGAGGCTTTTGAACTTTTGATTTTCTGATCTATGGTTATTTTTCAGGGAAAAATATGTTTTAAAGCATGAAACATTGTAATTCTCCCCCCTCCCCCCAATTTTAATGGCTAATGAAATGAGGAGGTGAGAGGGGGAACCTTCCCTTTCAGCTTCCTGCAATTGCTGCTTATAGGATGTGTATTCTGTTAGCTTAGGTGAAAATGGTTAAGAAATTTCAGGATACTGATATTCGTAAAGACTGCTACCAAGAAGATGGTGCAGATAAGGTTCCTTCAGACCTCTAGGGACAGCTTTATCTACCTGGAGACACTGGACACAACCATGCTGTTCTTCCTCTTCATTCTTCCAACAGATAAACAAATGTTCTACTGCCTAATTAAAGAAGTTACAACTGATGAACTGCTTTTGCCGAAATTCTCAGAGGCAGAAATATCAATACTAGCAGAGGGCTGCTCAGGATCTGTAGCTTTGTCTTACAAATCCCATGAACATATGGCATTTCTCACTGTGCATAGGAGATTGCTCCCTCCATATACCTGTTTCAGCTCTTCCACAAATGGGCAGGGATTTCTTCTACTTCTGGTGAGATGAGGTTGTTCTACATGGCTGATAAGTGGTCAATGCAGACTGCAATTCAATTTTTTTTTTAGAGTTTTTTAAGGTTTGTTGGAGGCAAGGTGTGTAAGTCATTAACAGAATGAAAAATGTAGAAAATATCCGTGGTCTGATTGAGTGCATTCAGATAGTTGGGTGGCATTTTGCTACATGCTTTGACAGGCTGCTTTAGATTGGGAGCACTGGAGATGGACACTAAAATGAGTAAGAATTAGAATTCCTGTAGTAGAAGTCCTCACTCAGCCCTGGTAGATTTGGGGTTTTGAGTTTTTTGTTAGTTCGGTTTTGGTTCGTTTTAAGGGGGTGTTTGGTGTTGTTTAGAGGGGTTGTTTTTATTACAACTAATTTTTCTATACTAGAAAGCTGCAAACTTAACTGGATTTTTTACTTCTAATTTCAGAATGTCTAAGAGAAGTCTACTTTTTAGATTGTTTTCTTTCTTTATTTTTTTAATTGCTGGAACAGAATCTCCTAGATCTGTTAACAAGGTATTTAACTTTTGTATAGTGAAACAAACCACACATGGAGACATGAGTGTGTCCATTCCTTATGGCATACTTCACTGGGATGCACAGAACACTTAGGCAACACCTATTCACATGGAAATCACTGACCAGTTTCTCTGCATTCACTGACATGAAGAGTAGTCCTGGTGCAATGCCTGATGTGGCTAAAATACATGAGAGAAATATTTACCTCCAGATAATAGTCCACTAGTCCGTTTAGCAATGCAACAATACATTTTTCATGTTCTTTATGTTCATTCTTGTGGCAGTGTGTCCTTCCATTACTGTGTGTGCCAAATGTACTGCTTCTTCTGCAAATGTGCTGCTTCTGCTCTTAAATCTTCTTAGACTGTTAAGTACTTTTTTTTGCAGAAATCTGAAAGCCTGATGTTTTTCTCATAAGTGCTGCATTTTTGAGGTGTTTTTGTTGAACAGAGAAGAAGGTCCCTATTTCTACTTCTAGAACAACATGTTAATGTTCACTGGTTTACTACATTTAAAACTATCTCTAGTTTTTAAATAATGGTCCAGCAACCTTTTCCATCCTAAAGAGGCTTTTTTTGGTTGGTTTTTTTTTTTTTTTGGAGTGTGGTTTATGTTTTTCTTTGCTTTGTTTTGTTTATGTGTGAGCTTTTGTGGGGTTTTTGTGCCCTTTCACCTAGAGTTGCATCTAAATGCTAGTTACAACATCTGTGATGAAAGGGATATCAGAAATACATTAGCAATATATTAATGCATGGATTAAATGTTTGCTGGCATCAGGAACATTTAGGTTTCACTGAAGGAGGTGGCACCTAGGCAGAAGTCTAAGGAACCTCTTTGCCAAAATGGCAGCTTTCATTAGATGGGCAGCTTATTTTTAAGATGAATTATTTGAAGGTGTGACATTCAAAGGTAAATTTCCAGAATGTTAATGGTAGAGGAAGACTGGGTGACTACTTAAAAATATTTTCATTTTCATTAAATCTATTCCCTTCTGCCTTCAAAGACGTTGGACTTACTTCATTCCCATCTCTTTCTGCACTGTTCTTTAGGAGCAATCCTCAAAGTCAGAGAAGCTAAATTTGCTCTCCCATTTTACTGACATTTACCTTTCCTCCAAACTTTGGGTCTTCTCAGAAGTCTAAATCCTTGAAAACAGATATCAGAAGTGGTGACAAAACACCCATGTTGATTTTGATAAATTTCTTTGTTGCATCTATGTTCCTCTAGAATTTTTGGCAACACTTTCTGCTTGCATGTGTGTGGTCATGAAGGATTATGGAGAATTTTGGTACTGCTTCAGGTTTTGTTTCTTAATTAAAGTGTGGTAGCTGACTGTACTGCTGAATTTCAGTGTTGTTGACATTTGAATTGTGTGTAAGGCAATTTCCATGTGAAGGCTGCTCTAGAACTCCACTGAACACTTTCAGGTACTGTGGTTACTATGTTGATCACCAAACAGTCTTCCACATCACGAGTTCTGCTGTCAATGTGGAGCTTCAGTGCAGTTCGAAGGTCTCTGAGAAGCCACTTCTGGTGGAATATGGCAGCTACAACATCAGCCAGCGTAAGATGCATTTTACCTTTTCAACACATAGTTGCATTTCAGGTCTGTGAAGCAGTGTTTTTTAGGGAAAGTTATCGGCTGGGTTTTGGTTTGTTTTCTAATCTCACTACATCAGATGACTCACAAACAAAGAGCTTTTTCTAGCTTGTCAAGGCTGTGCATCATGCTCTGGTTTCCTTCATGCACAGTCTGTTCTCTTGTGAACAGTCCTTAAAGCTTCCTGTGTGGCTGTAACCAGGGTGCAGTCAACTGAAGTCTGCTGTTGCTGTTTGTTTTCGTCCCCAGCATTTTTTTTGCAGTGTTTCTATTTCTACAAAGGCTTCCAGGTAATGAACAGAGAGTACCAAATAAGCAACTGCTTATTTCATGTCTATTTTAAAATGCAGCATTTATGTAGTTCATGTGACACCTCAATGCAGATTACTTACCAAAGTTGCGAAGCGCTGCAAATTTTGGTTGTTGGAAGTGAGACTGTTCTTTAAAAGAATATGGCATTCTAGGTGGTCTTGTGTTGCACCATAAAACACTAGTTGATTTGGTCCAGTCCTAGTGAGCCTATGGTACGCATTCCAATGAGAGTTGAATTGGAACTTGAGAAATGTTTTTAATTCTTCTCTAAATCCCAGTCGTCAACATTTGAATTCAATTTAAGTGCTGGCAATGTACACAGGCTATTAAATTTAGAACAGCTTTATCATTCCTTGAAACAGCTCAGTGACTGTGAATTGAAATGAGCTGGCAATATTTTAGAAAAAAAATTCTAAAGTTGTTTTTTTTTTTCCCCCAACTTCCAGCATGTCCACCTGGACATTTCAAGTGTTCTACTGGCTTATGCATCCAGCAGATGCAGCGCTGTGATGGCATAAACAACTGCTTCGATGAAAGCGATGAACTCTTTTGTGGTTTGTATTCACTTATTAGAGATCTTGACAGGAAAACCCAATGCAATAATTCTCTAGACTTGGAAGGCAGCTGAAGCAAGATAAAATCTTTTCTAGGGGGGGAAAAAAAGATGTTTTCGGCTTCCTTTGTAAGTTCAGATACAGATTCAGTCAGTATTGGGTGCTTAATTTGTAGTTAATTGGCAAGGGATAAACCAAGAATAAAGAAGGTATGGCACTGGAGAACACAAGGAAGAAATTCAGATGTGCAAAAACAGCTTTGATAGACTCTTAGATTTTCCTCATGTGATAAATGCTGACATTTATTAGTGAAGTTCTGTTCCATTTTGAGAAGAGACATTTTTGTGTGGAAATGACAAATGGGAGTGCACAGACTAGATGAGAGTGATACTAAATGTTCACAGCAAAAGACAGGTAGAACTTGGGCTACTCTGTCTGGGAAAATGTGTGTAGTGGGGAGGACCTTGAACTCCTCTGCACTTTATTTTCTGCATACATAACATGGCATTCATGGCCACCCATGTACCTTGCAGTGTAGGTATGTGTGTGGTACCCAGACATAGTCAGAAGGGTAGTGTTAGCATTTACAAGCATGCTTCTATGCCTGATTTAACTTATGTTTTTGTAGTTGTCCCTGAGTGGAACTGTAACTCCAGCATTGCAATACAGGATAACTTGATTGCCTGCAATGGAGTAAGTGATTGTGAAGATGGAAAAGATGAGCAGAACTGCACCCACAGTATGGTGGCTCACTTAAATAATTTTTCCCCCTCTTCTATTATCTGTCTATCCAGACTTGTATTCTGGATGCTACATTCAAAGAGTTAAAAGGCACTATTAAATCTCACTTGGGCTATATAATTCTGTTCAATTTTCTAAAATGCTTAGAAACAAGCCTTTATTGATCTTAAATTCTTTCTGTTTTTAATGAGCTCATGAACATCTGTTTCAGCAAAATACTGGCAGAAGAATTAGCTACTTTGGATGCAGGATGAGACTCTAGGAATTTGAAGCTTGAATCCCCACTTTTAGCTCTTTGAAGCGTAATCTGTGCAAGTTAATTCCTGGATCTGTTTTACCATCTGTAAAATAACTATAAAAATTATAGCTTCTCTGGAGCAGTTTTCAAGGTTATAAGGTTAATGTGTTTAAAATGCTATGGAAACTATAAATTTAGCAATAGGCCCATGAAAGTTTTGAACCAGACCTTTCTTGAAATTTTGAGTAAATGGACACCATGACATGAAAGGGAGCACAACTGCTAAGTGCTGCAAATGACTTTTTAAAGAAAAGTTTTCTGACCTGTTTGACAAGACAATCTGTATGAATGGTTACAGGATACTTCTGTATGTCAACAAGAAAAATAGATTTGGTTTGAGTCTCATTTATTTCAAGCTGCAGGACGACAGGAAAACGCCAAGGTTGCAGTTTTGTTGAATATAGTTAATAAAACTGCTTTCACTACCATCTTTCATTTCATATTTAATACTGAAATATAAAGGAGAACTTCTTTCCAGAGTACTGGATGTTTTCTCATTCTAGCCTAACACTCTACGTCTAAATTTTTGCTACTGTATCCACGTTCATTAGTGCTATGGGAAAGGATTGAGGAAATCTTTGTTCAGACTTGTACAGCTTGATGCACACCTCGGTATAGATGCAATTCTTGAATATTTTGTTCTGCTTACAGGTTGGCTTAGGTCATCCCAGTCAAAGTGCTTTTTTTGCTGTGTTCTCTCATATCTATTAGTACATGTGTGAATATTTTATCTGTACAGACATTTATTCATGTGTTAAGCTGAGTCAATAGTTTGCAGATTGTTTGTTTTTCCTCCACAACTATTTCAGGTATCCCTTGCACAAAGCACACGTTTAAGTGCAGAAATAATATTTGCATTAGGAAACAATATGCAAAGTGTGATGGGACCGTGGACTGTGTTGATGGAAGTGATGAAAGCAGCTGCAGTAAGTTCCCCTCAAACATTCATCTTTTTGAACTTTAAACTCTTTGCACAATAAAGCCCTTTATTTGTTTCTATTTTGGAGTGGGTACAATTCATGCTGCAGATAGTAAGGTTTTTATTGCATTCTCTCTGCCTTAGTGGAGTAAGGATCAGCTCTCAGTTTACTTCATGTCTGGTTGCAGAGTTTCCCAAGTTCTGCAGAGTCTTGGACAGCTGTGCTGCTTACTGTAGCTATAAGGGAAGAAGGATTAATTGCAGAGTGAACTTGGCTAGTTGGTAAGGCAGCATTTTTGTTGCCTGCCGCAATGTCTGGTACTTGGGTTGAAGTCAGACTGTATTTGGACTTCAGGAAGGATATAGTTGCAATGAGATCAAACACACAAACTTTTCACTTTCTGTCTCTTCCTGATGGCAAAAACCCCAATAGTATCAAGCTAGGTTCGTGTCTCAAATCTTCCTAAAGCAACCTCTGTACAATCTTTTCAGTTTGGTTTGCTGTAAAATGAATCGGTGATTGCTACAGCAGTAGCAATAAGAGTGGAGTTAGAGTTAGTTGCTTAAATTGAATGCTCTTGGGTATTTGAGATATATAACCTGGGCTTTCAGAACAAGCCCAGAGAAGGTCCACAAAGATTTTCTGAAGGCTGGAGCACCTCTCATATGAAAACAGACTGAGAGCTGGGGTTGTTCAGCAGGGAAAAGAGAAGGCTTTGAGGAAAAATTTTGGCACCTCCCAGTACCTGAAGAGTGCCTACAAGAAATCTAGAGAGGGACTTTTCGTAAGTGCATGTAGCAATAAGACAAGGAGGAGTGCCTTTATACAATCCATGTTGGATGGGGCCCTGAGCAACCTGATCCTCAGTGGAAGGTGTCCCTGCACCTGGCAGGGAGGCTGGACTGAGGTGATCTTTAAGGTCCCATCCAGCTCAAACCATTGTATAATTTTATGATTTTGCCTGGCCCTCAGCTGTTTCTGACTTGCTACTTGTATGGCAAATCTGGCAGCACCTGCTTTTGATCCAGTAGGATCACAGTATCAGCAAGGTTGGAAGAGACCTTAGAGATCATCAAGTCCAACCTATAATCTGACAGCAACCCGTCATCTAAACCATGGCACCAAGTGCCTCATCCAGCCTACTCTTAAACACCTCTAGGGTCGGTGACTCCACCACCTCCCTGGGCAGCCCATTCTGATGGTAGATCACCCTTTATGAGGGTATCTCATAAGACTAGCCATATGCCTACTTTTGTTTGGAAACAGTAATGCTGCTTTTGTATTTTTGGTTGCGTGCAGGAAAGTGTCCGGAAATATTAACACCTGTATGTGGGAGCATGAGCAGAAGTTTTATGTGCAGGATCTAAGGATGGGCAGAAGGCCCTACAGAAGGGTCTTTCTTCCTTGATTTTCAGAGTGCAGCTTTTTGTCCTGAGAGATGACTTTTTCACCTTTTAGTAATATACAACATTGACAGACTGTCAGTCATTTCCATACAAATTAACAATTTGACCACCTTGTTTCTGAAATAATAAATGTCCAATCTCCATGTAGATTTTTCTTGCGTCTTTCTTACTGTTTTGGCAAGAAATAGGTGTTCTGATGCTGAACTTTCTTACTGATGGTCTTCTCTTGGGTCAGGGCTGATAGTATCAAAAAGAGATGAGGTATTGTCTATTTTTGTATATTTATTTTGATGCTTATTAAATCAATGACATTCCTGACACAAGAAGTGTTTAGAGGTCAATTTATGTAGTGGAGCTAGAAAAATAACTTAGTAAATTTTCCAGACTAGTGTGTTTTGTGACTTGGAGTCACCTCTTGTTTCCGTAATAGAGTAGCCAAATAGAGAAGCTTTCCAATTAGAACAGAGCAAGGACATAGATTTTAAAACATTTCAAAGGGCTAGATTCTTTTTTTGCCCTGTGTGGGAAGCCTCTTCATCAAAGGAAACTACTGGGGATGGAGATTATAACCTGAAATATCCCTTGCAGGTTGTGGCAGTAGCAAGATCAGCAACCTCATCTCTCGGATTGTAGGTGGCTCAAACACTGAGGAAGGTGAATGGCCCTGGCAGGTCAGCCTTCATTTTGTGGGAGCTGCTTACTGTGGAGCATCAGTGATATCAAAAGAATGGCTTGTGTCTGCAGCTCACTGCTTTCAAGGGAGCAAGTAAGCCGTCTTCCCTCTAGCACTGCCCCAAACATGGCCAGCATCCATGAACGCCTTTAGATTCTACAGTTGGAACTGCATGGAGGTGCTGCCCTGTCCTTTCATCTGCCCTGCTGTCAGTGGGTGTTTTGGGGTACTTTTTAATGGTGAGTCTTATTTGTTCTCCTCCAAGCAGGCTGGCTGACCCCAGAGCTTGGCGTGCCCACCTGGGGATGCAAATGCAAGGTCGTGCCAAGTTTGTATCTTCAGTGAGACGGATCATAGTCCACGAGTACTACAACAGCAGGAACTATGACTACGACATTGCACTGCTGCAGCTGAGCCAGCCATGGCCAGACACAATGAGCCATGTCATCCAGCCAATCTGTGTGCCTCCCTTTTCCCATAAAGTCCGCAGTGGTGACAAGTGCTGGATAACAGGTTGGGGCCAAAAGCTGGAAGCGGGTGAGTTTTATCCCTTCCGCTGAGGTAATTTTTTGCCCAGGTAAATGGCAGATTTCACAGCTGGGGGTTGTGTCTTTGCAAGGCACCAGGTGTTGTTGCATTGCTGAGGTGTGAAGAAAATAATAGTGTTTTGAATTTTCTATGCCTTGTGCATGTGCCTTCACATGCTCAAGAAAATCGGCTACTGGTCACATGGATCTGAAAGTCTTCAGACTCGTGTTGTTCACTAAGACTTGCACGGAGCTACACTTAATCTGAAATAACATGGTGGTTTTTTTCTTTCTTACCCTTGGAGGTGTGTGGGGCCTTTGCTGATTGATGCAAGGAGATGAAATTACTAAGTCTCCCTTCTCCCACTTTTGGCCCTGTAGTGACAGCCCTGGCTACGAGGTGCCAGCTCCATCCTCAGAGTGTGGCTTGACAGAATGGCCACGCTGTAATCGTGGGCTGCCCCATGACAGGGGTAGGCCTGGCACTCCTACCACCTTGTCTGAGCTGCCTCTTCCCTAGTATGAATGCTGGTACCTTCTGCCTCTCCTATGGCCACCTTGGTAAAGCCCTTCCCGTGTAGGTGTGATGGCTTCTCTTGACATAAATCATGTCACTGCCCCTACGCCAAGCCCCAGGTCTGCCAGTGGGGACCTGGTCCATGTGGTTTGTTGGCAGTTGCCCATGGCAAGCCTCTCCTGCCCTCCTGGGGCTTCTGGAACTGTGCTGGTCTGGCCACCCAGCCGTCCTTGGCAAGTGTGAGAAAGGCAAGTGCATGGTGCAAGATGGCAGTAGTGGATAATTAACTTCCAGTGTTTCAACTTACTGCTCATAGCCAGGATTCCCACATGCTAAATTATATTCAGCCTCTCTATAAATTGCTGTGAGAGAGTATATGGTAGAAAACTAAGGGCAACCACATGACTGAGATAGGACACATGATGTGGTTTCCCTTCTTTGGGCTGCTGGTTAGTCATATCTGAAATTTAAAATGCAGTTGTTTGCAAAAGAAACGCAATGCATCAAAAAAAAAAAAAAAAAGAAAAAAAGTGTTGTGTTGCTTTTTGGTTTCCCTTTATTGCCTTCATCAGCCTATACAGTAAAAACACTTAATCAGGCTTTTAAGTAATTTTAAAGTATTTCTTATTACATAGTAGCTTTATCAAATACTGAAACAAAGTTTCATGATGGTAACAGCACTTGCATAATTGAATACGTAGGTGAGGTTTCTTTGGGTATACTCAGATTTTGAGAGGATCACCTGGTGATGAGATTGGACCTGTTAAATTAGAAGGAGGGGACAATTTGGTTTAATTCTGTTTTTCTGAAAGTATATATCTTATAGGAAAAAATAAGCATTTTACCAAATCTTTCAGATAGAGAGAACCAAACTTTGAGAAATGTCCAAATTCTTTATGTTCCTCAAATTTGCATTCTGAAGCTCTGACTCATAATCTTCATCTTGATTCAGCTCCTTCAGATATTCTGCCCTGTCTACAAGTCTGTTATGTGATGATCCAAATAACTTTGTAAAATCCTGTTTCCTTCATAAAATTCCTGTTCCCTTTGAAAAACAGAAAGAGAACAAATTAACAAGCCTCACGACGTTTTGGAAAAAAGCAAAGGAAAAACCTTTTGGTCAGCTCTAGTGATTATCCCATAATATTTGGTGTGTCCACAGGACCAAGACCAGAATTATAGAATTGCCTGGTGGTTAGAAGAGGCTTACTGCTCCATTGTAGTTGTTCAGAATCTGGAATAACTCAGTGGTCAAAAGGAACTGTGGATATTTTCTGAAGACTTCTTGTTTTGTATATCTATAGATAAGTGAAATGTTAAGATCTGTTGAATCACCTTTTGAATTTTTTTTTTCCAGACGAAGAAGGTTCAGCAGTTCTTCAGAAAGCAGAGGTAGAAATTATGGACCAGACATTATGTCATTCCACATATGAGATTATCACAACTAGAATGTTTTGTGCTGGGCTATTGTCTGGGAAAAGAGATGGGTGTAAAGTATGTATCTGAGCACAGTTTGCATACAGCGTATCTTGTCTTTCATTGTTGCATGATGAGGTGTAAGAATTGACTGGCAGACCACTTTGTGATCAGTGTGTTTCAGTTCTGAAGAAGAGCAATGTAAGAGTTACCTGTCAGCAGATTACTCCTCTGGGTGTTTTCAGGGTTCTGCTGCTCTATGTGCATAAGTAGCATCACTAAGTTTCAGTTGCAGGCCAAGAGCTGATCAGTTTCCAAGTCAGGCAAATTTTGGCTTAAGAGTCTCTCAGTTGAAGAGAAACCTGAGAAACTAGCTTGTCTCTCTTCAGGATTCCTCTCTTCCAGCATGGAAGTACAAGACTGTATGATGAGATGCAGACAAGTTTTTGAAATTTATTGTAAACAAATACAACTCAATATATTATTTTTAGGGTGATTCCGGTGGACCATTGTCATGTCAGAGCAATGGAGAAGGAAAGTGGTTTTTGACTGGCATTGTGAGCTGGGGTTATGGATGTGGAAGACCAAATTTCCCAGGTGTCTACACAAGAGTGTCAAATTTTGCACCATGGATTCACAAATATGTGCCTTCAGTCTTGTAACTTTAAAACTGTTTTCTTGGAATAAAACATGTCCTGAATATCTTCATTAAAAAACATATTTGGAAAAACTGTTTGGTGGTGGAAATTCTTTGCATGTCTCTTGCTGATTCTAGAATTTACATATGGAAGTAATAAATACCCTTTTTTCAAATCTTGATGAAAAAGGAAGAGGCTCTTCCTTGTGGTAGGGGTTCTGTGCAGATATCTGGAGACATGAGAGGAGGTGGTGCAACAGTAAAATTATGTCACTTTAAGTTGCAATCACCAACTAATCACAGAATAACTAGGTTGGAAGAGACCTCAAAGATCATCAAGTCCAACCCATACCCTAACACCCAACTAGACTATGGCACCAAGTGCCATGTCCAGTCTTTTTTTAAACACATCCAGAGATGGTGACTCTATCACCTCCCTGGGCAGACTATTCCAGTGCTTTATTATTCTTTCCATGAAGAACTTTCTCCTAATATCCAGCCTATACCTTCCTTGACGCAGCTTGAGACTGTTGCTGCCTGGTGGAAGAGACCAACCCCCACCTGACTACAACCTCCTTTCAGGAAGTTATAGAGAGTGATAAGGTCACCCCTGAGTCTCCTTTTCTCCAGGCTAAACAACTCTAGCTCCTTCAACTGTTCCTCATCGGGCTTGTGTTCCAAGCCCCTCACCAGCCATGTTGCCCCCCTCTGGACATGCTCAAGCATCTCCATGTCCTTGCTAAACTGAGGGGCCCAGAACTGGACACAATATTTAAGATGCAGCCTCACCAGTGCTGAGTACAAGGGAAGAATGACCTCCCTGTTCCTGCTGGCCATACAATTCCTAATGCTGGCCANTGACCTCCCTGTTCCTGCTGGCCATACAATTCCTAATGCTGGCCAGGATGCCATTGGCCTTCTTGGCCACCAGGGCACACTGCTGGCTCATATTCAGTTGGCTATCGACCAGTACCCCCAGGTCCCTTTCCACCTGGGGAAGGGGAAGGTTCAGCCACACTGTCCCCGGCTTGT
>VXBA01005871.1:136752-150573 GCA_013399895.1 Serilophus lunatus | reverse complement strand
AAAAAAAAAAAAATACAAAAAACTGAAATGTAGTCTTTTTTAATGGGAGTATAAGGGTGATACAGGAGCTTTTAAACAGATTCAGAATGAGATATGAAAAAATTTCCATTAATGCACATAAACGTTTTAGTGTGTTA
Organism: Serilophus lunatus; assembly: GCA_013399895.1. Taxonomy (NCBI): domain Eukaryota; kingdom Metazoa; phylum Chordata; class Aves; order Passeriformes; family Eurylaimidae; genus Serilophus; species Serilophus lunatus. Next base: position 150,436 of record VXBA01005871.1, on the reverse strand, counting down.
AAACAGAACAACTCAATTATAAACCTAGTTTAGCTGTTGGCTGCTAAGGTGAGATATACAAAATTCTGTTGGAATAAGAGGTGACCTGAAATCTCCACACTAATAGTTTGCAAATCACATTCCAGACTCACAAATGCTCTTCTCACAGCCACAGGTTTCACAAGTCAAAAAGACCTCTGAAAAGTATTGGCAGAAACCTATTTTCAACCAAGTTTAATTTAAGATTTTTATTGAAAGGCACTTCAGCACTGATGTAAAAAAAAAAAAAAAAATTTATGCTCAAGAACAGAAGAATTACCATGAGCAAAACTTGTCAGGTGAGAAGATAGGAAATAACAAAACACTTCATCATGAGCAACATGGATGTAACAGAGGAGGAACAGCAAGGGGACAGGAAAAAAAAATTCACTCCTGGAAAATTATCAAACTGACAGTAAAGAAATAATATTACACATCAGAAAAAAAGTATTTCAAAGCAAAAGGAAATAACAAGGGATATTCAGAAGACTTATTTTCTGGGAAAAATTGAACAACACTGCCACTGGTAAAGAAATGGTGCTGGTGTTTTTTTCTCAATGTGTATTAAAAAATATGAACAAATGCAATCTATTAATAGATCAGAGAACAGAAGTCATTATTAAATGCTAGGAAAAAATTACCCTGAATATGTAATTTCAAAAATAATAATTCCTAAAAAGAGGTTTATAAACCTTCTCAACTGAAAAAGAGGTTTAAAGATGGCTTCTAAAAAAAAAAAAAAAAAAAAAAAAAAAAAAAAAAAAAAGAAGGACATTTTACAATTTACAGGATTTGAGGCTATTTAATACTTAATTTCATTCTCTTAAGGGACATTTTTATCTTAAGAGAATTTTCTCTCAAATTACACCAATAGATTTAGCAGCACTAACCATTATAGCAAAACACGCCTTGATTTCTTAGAATTTGAGTTATTTTCCAGTGTAATTCAGGAAGAATTTATAAAGAATATCTGTGAGTGCAAAAGCTATACTATTTTACAGGTATGAACTCTAGAAAAAAGTCAAACCACAAAACTATCACTTTTCATGATCAGCTGGAAGGAAAGGAAAGCCAAGGATGCAGCAGAATTTGTATCCTGGCAAGCTTTCAGATGCAATGAGAAATAAACAGGTAGTTTTTCTTATTTCCTCTGGTTTTGTTTGAACATTGAGAAGGTTAAGAGGTGGAGCTTTGAAATCTTTTCCATTTTCCTGCTCTGTGTTCTCTCACTTATCCTTGACTTAAATTGGAATGAGAAGTTTTCAAAGAAAAAAGTGCTATACATTTCTCCTCTTTCTTCTGGCAATAAACAAATCCACACCACTCCTCTACTTTACACATTCGCACTTTATACTGCTTGAATGGTACCAAAGGCTGTGAATTGGGAGTTGGCTGTGAATAGAGAGGAACATGGAAAGTTACATTAAATTGTTTTTCTTTCTCTCAAAATAAATGCAATCAGATACTTGCACATTACTTTATTTGCTCCTTGTTCCTCTCACAATTAAGATTACAAATGCAAACATCTTATTAATTTAACTCACTCAGTATATTCCCACACAAAATATTTTGACAAGCACCCACTAAGTATTTGGCAACAAAAAGATTAATAGAAACATTTGAAATTTAAGAGTAGAGAGCTTTCTAACTTACTAATTACAAAGCACATTCCCAACTCCATATATTGTACAAGAGCAGTCCTGCAGGCACACGAGCTATGCTACCAGAAACAGCTAGTAACAGTAAGTAAAAAACAGTAGGATGTTAGAAGACTAGAAATCCATAATTTTCAAGTGAAATAAACTGGCAAGTACTCTATAAAAATGACAACACTGCAAGGTAGAGAATCCATGTTGTACTGAACACCAAGCAGGCTAAGCTAAAAGTGGACACTAAACTATTCTGAATAGTTGCAGGTTTTTTCAGTGGTCACACCATTTAATACCTGTGTGATTAAGATATATCAATAACTGCAACCTAGGATCTCAAGAGACATTTAGCTTATTTTTTAAAACGTGTATTTAAAGATACTGCAATTTTGGCTTCTCTCTTCTTCCTTCCTCTGCTTTATTTCATGACAAGGGGCAAGCATAATAAAAATTGCTTAGAGAGGACATTAAAAAGGGAAGAAAACTATCTGGCAGGAAGAAACAGAAGAAAAAAAAATAACAGTATTATTCTCTGGCACTGTTAAATTAATGCAGAGGGTCCTCATTTTAAGTCTTTCAATTATTCTTGGGAGACCTCACATCCATAATAACAGTCACTTCTGTACACTGTATTTAGGAAGACAAAGAAGATCAAACACAGGGCCCATACCAGAGCAAAACAGAGGATATATGATGAATTCTTACCAGTGGAGGAGTTAGTAACTTTGGAATACCCTTCAAAAACAGCAGTGGGGCATAAATCATCTACAGAAGGCAGTGTTTGGATAACCTTGAAACTTGATTCATGTGATAGACAACTGATTTCATCTGACTCGCATCCTTCAGGAGGAAAGTGGTGAATACCTGCCTTCACTTCTCAATTCTGTTTCAGTGTCTCTACCTTCCTATTCTTCATTTGCTATAAATCAAACACATTTCTCCCCTTCTCCCCAGTCCATACATTTTATTTGGCTGTTTTCACTGATGGCTTTCCCTAAGGCATTTAGGATTTCATAAAGCAAAAAGTAGGGTGCCAAAATATGAGCTAATATTTTCTACAGCCTTAACATGCTTTGTACATCTGCTTTATTTAATTTGTTTCCTTGAATGGTGTACAGCAGTGTTTAAGGCTCTTGCATCATATCTTGGATATAACATTTTAGAATATACTATTCACTGGATGTGGAAAAACAAAAGGAAAGGCAGCCATTAAAGCCATTCACCAGCTACTTATTTTGGTTTTGCTGTTATATGGAAAAGACGAAACCAATTCAAAGAGCCCCCCCTACATCATTTATTCTCTAAAATCATGAGCTATTCTGTGCAAAATTTGGGGGGGGGGAAATGGGGAGTGAATTACTCAATTTCTTAAAATCCATGCCTTGCTGAGAGATAAAGATACATACAATATTAAAGGTTGAGCAGTCAAAAAAAACAAGGACTGCAGGAGGCATATGGTTAAGCAAATGTTATTTCCTTATTCATTTAAAATTACTCCTCTTTACTTCTATAGACTTTCTGCTGTGTTGTATATGATCTAAGGTACAGTTTCATTTGAAATAAGAAATTTAACACCCCTCTAAAACTGTATCACAGTAATAGCTATTATTATTTTACAAACTCTACTTAAAATTTTTCAGTAATGCAGTTGGAAGCATTACTCTTACAAATATGACAAGGAAAAATTTTTGGGTACTTCAAAAGATATTTCTGAAGACATTATGTTATTTTTTCAGGTATAGGGACTTTACTTCTTTTGTGGTTATCTGGTTGAACTATTTCACAGAATATTGTGAATTAGAAGGGACCCACAAGGATCACCTCTCGAGTGAATGGCCCATATGTCTTTATTTAGACATTCATACCTGTTTATAAGTAATAATGCTGAAATCTAAAAATTGCTACAGGATATGTAAGAACCATTTATACTCACAAACATTCCCTTTGGAAAAGCAACTACAGTAATATATTTCTATTATAGTTACTATGTTTTTAGCAGCAGGATAGAAACTCTAAAGATTTATCACTCTTAAGGCACGCACCATATCAACTGTCTTTGGCAATTTGATGTTCACTAAAGGTGATTCTGCAGTCAAACACAAGAAATTTGAAGTCAAAGAAATTTTTTAAGAGGAAATCAGATTTAATCACATTCTTCAAAGTCTCACTCCCTTCACAGCACCTGCTTTCAGAACACTACAGTTCCAGTTGAGAGGGTACCACTGCAGAATCACTGCAACACATCAATGCATCACTAACTACAGATGTTGAGATGGCCATCTGATCCAAGTGTGCTTGACTTGAATGTAATGATTCTAAAATGCCTGCCAGAGAAAAATAACCATGGAAGAAAAACTAAAAACATGCATATGTAAAATGACATGTCAGAAAGTTGCAAAAGTTACTAGGAAATTTTTGCTTTTGAGATCGTTGAAGTTCCAATTTTACATTGGCTTTGAGATGCACAATGATCATGATAGCATGTCTTGGAGCAGCCTACTTCCAGAGCTGCTCACATCCGACACTATTGTTTTACTATGGAAATATTCTACTGAAAATTTTATAAGAAAGCACTTCTTTGAAGCTTGTAATCCTGAATTTAATATTTCAGTCATGGAGGTTTATAACAAATCTCCCATTACTGTTATGTAGATTTTTTTTGTTGTTGTTGTTAAATAAAATAAAAACAAAAGATAAACCACGTTTCACTTTGGAAGAAAACTGACATATTCTGTTAAGACTGAGTTGACATGAAAGCTTTACTTTGTCTGCCAGCTTGTTATAATGCCAGTTTGGTTTGTAACAAGTATTTTCACTCCCTTTGATTTCTGAAAAGTTTAGGATCAAGTTTTAAATGTACTTATGATTTTAATCAAGTTTTCTCATTAAAAACACAGCTATGCTATTAAAAAACCCTATTTACTTTAGGCAAATGAGAATGGCACCAGTAGAATAAAACAAAAATATGAGTTAATTTTGTTTAAAAGTTGCACAATGTTAAATTAATATTCTTTGTCTTAGCAAATATATATGAAAAAAATTCTGTGGTGTATGTTTGAAATTTTGCAGAACATGTGGAAGAGGTCTAATTTAAAAAGGAAAATTTCACGTTTCTGTCCCTGCACATTTTCTCATTTGAGAGTGTCTGAGACAGCTCTTCCCTTTAAACCACCTTTATGTGAGGGAGAACATTTTGCCCATACAGAGAATGATTTTAAACTATATCTGAAATGCAACTTCTATCTCATAATGAAGAAATTATTCTGAGCTCCAGGTTGGAGGAGGATTGCTGACAATGATCATGACATGGTAGAATAACAGGTTGAAAGACTTCAGGGGGGCTTCAGTCCATCTTGCTGATCCAAGGAGGGTCAGCACAAACCAGATTCCTTAAGGTTTTAACCAGAAAAATCCTGAAAAGATGCAAATAGCACTTCTCTAGTCACCCACTTCTACAGGTGGCTGTCCTCACGAGGAAGTAGTTTCCTTACATCCAGCCCATTGTGACAGGGAGAGGTCTCAGGAAAGACCATTCCAGCACTGGCAGCTGTTACTACCAGAACACTGAGGCTCAATCTTTACCCTCTTCATCTAATTTTCCAAATATATTTTTACCCATCTAGTTTGTTACAGAGCATGAAGTCATAACCAGGATACAACTTCACATCTGCAGAATCTGTTTTGCACATGTTTTCTAGTCACATCTGAAAGAAGAGTTAGGGAAGAGTAGAAATAACCTTTTTTGTTTGGCTGGGGTTTTTCGAGGGGCAAGGGGGATGCCCTAGACTTTCCCATGCACATCTTGAATTCTCATTCTGTGTGATACTACAGATGGTCTTGTTCTAAGAATTGAAATCAAGTCCAATACTTGTAATGGTTCCATTGCTTACCTTTCTCCATGATGGCAACTGGATACATCCTGATTTGAAGTCCAAAATATTTGAAAGGTTTCTTAGTTAACTTGAAGAAAGAGTGGATAAAATAATTAAGCCATCTCTGTGGTACAAGCAACAGAGAGCACTGAGGACAGATGTCCTCATATTTGTCATAAGCATACTCAAGACCATCCATGGACTGCTAATTATTGTTTTGAATAAAACAGCTCAAAACCTGAACTGTAATTCAACAACCTTATTAAGTGACAAATGGTCTTGTGAACCCCATTTTAACAATTTAAATTAACCAATAGTTGTCATGACTTGGCTCTAGTAGTGCCATTACAGCCTCCTGGAGGGAGGGATAAATTTACTTCATTAACACTGTCAGGATATTGAAATTTGCTAGGGCTGTTTCACCCTCTTTTGACTCATTTAACAAGCACATCTTATGACAGTATCAATTGTGGGATTATCAGGCCTAAAAAAAAAAAAAAAAAATGTACTTAGTTAACAAAACCCTCTTTGTTTTTCATCAGTTACCAGTCACAGGCTTGTATTAAACCTCATGAAGTAAGACAACCTCACAAGTTATTTGATGAAGAGCAATTTTGAACTAGGCCACAGTAAAAATTCCTCAATTATCTTCCCCTTCCATGCAAACACCAACTTCAGCAATCAAAGAGAAGCTGTTTAGTAAAACCTCAAACTCAACTTCAATTCCGGGAGTATGACATAATTGTAATTACTGATCTGCTAAGTACAAATTTAAGTTCATAGAGTTCTATTTCCTTTCCTAATTGCACTTTACCATTCTCTCCTCCTAACAACTCTGTTCAAGCTTGGATAAATCTAATTTTGCACTTGTTTACTGTTCCTCTCTGAACAGTAAGTGTTTTGTTCAAGCTCATGAAGTTTAATTTCAGTCCTGGTAACCAGAGTACGGATAGCATCCTTCCCCTCTCATCCACTGACCCCCTTCTGCAATGACTTGAAGATAAAAAACAAACAAACAAACAAAAAAACACAACAAAAAATCCTGAAAAAAAACCCAAACAAACACTCCAGTGCTCCTCTTTAAACTTTGAACACAATGCAATGCCTTGGAGCACTGAAACACATTTCACAACAACTACAAACTCTTACATATTTTCAAATTGTCAAGATTCCTTGAAACACCTTCTTAGTCTGGATGTATCACTAAAACACAAACAAGTAAAAGCTAGTGTAAAGATAATGACAGCACCTCCTAGGGTGATAGAAATGCAAGAAATCAAGTTCACTGAAATTCGCATATCCTCTAACACTTCAGTCAACATCAAGGTCTAGTCTTATCTTATATAATTCACATTTGTGCACTTTAGAGAATTTCAGTTTCAGAGTGGAAATAAGAAAAGACAGCTGCATGGTGCTTACAGTAATTTTAGTACTAAAATTTTAAACATTTGCTTCTTAAGAAGACAGTCAAGACTACAAAATGCTGGACATGCACCTAATGGATGCTCAAACTCACAACTTAAAGGCACATTCAGAAAACTCCAAGCGTGGAGTTGTGGAAAAACCAGTCCTTTAAGATTGCTCTCCTTGGATACTCACAAATAACTAAACTTAATAAGTTAGTCTTTAAGAACTTATAACCAGTCTATTTCTTATCCTCTTTTGAGGAAGTCTTACTAGGTTTTAGTATAGGAAATTAAATTATTTGCAGATTTATGCTACAAAAAAACTTCTACCTAGTCAAATTTTATATATTCTGAATTTGCTGCAATAGTTACCGGGTGAACAAACTTTCAAAATCCTTTTGCAAAATCCACTAAAATTATTTTTTTTTCAGAACATTCAACAACTCAGGAAACAGTCTTTTCTTAGAAAGTAAAGAAAGTAGCATCCTGACTTGTTGCTTTACAAGACTGTCAGAAAAAACAATTCTAAGGCATCACCTTGATGTTTTTGTACAAAAACATTTTTGCACTAAAAGATTTTTGCTGAATGAAGACAGAGGTATAATCACAACTAATCTATAAAGATCTGGAAAAATTTATTCACTCTGAACATATATATAAAACAATCTATATACTAAATCATAGTCAAAAGGTAGATGAAGATAATAACAACCACCATCAGTGTTTACCTCCAGTTCTTATTAACAGCTCATTAACATTCCAGTTCTTTACAACAGCAGAGTTTTATGGCATAATACTATTTGGTGGGAAAAAAAGTCAGTAGAATCTGATTTTGATAATTTTAATCATTAATTATTTTATTTGAATGAACAGCTAAGACTAATTACACATAAGTCTGCAGGGACCACAGTACTATACAAAGCAGCTCCTATAAAAACACTTTGTGATATTCTTAAAACAGACCCATATAAAAAAAATATATACCTCAATGACTTTTATTCTTTTATACTTACTAATTTTTTATAAAAAGCTGATAAATTTATGCTCACTTTTTGCTCTACTTGTTTTCCAAAGCAAATGCAAAGCATTGTATGAAAGTGGTTTTGAAAATATGTATCCCTAGAAAATTTTACCTTCAGTTGTTTGTTTGTTTGAATGTAATTTGAATATTGTTTTTCTCAGTCATCCTCACATCCATACTTTTCTCCTTCATATATCAGGAGAAACTGTACAAAAAGCAACTTACGTCATATATATTCTTCCTGGAGTTCTGGTGATTAGCACAGCTTGAAAAGGAAAGAAGTGAAAATAAGATGGTTAATCCTCTTAGGTTGCCTGTATAGACAACAGAGAAAGGCTTGCCTAAAGGGGAATTAAAACTGAGGCCATCAATTATTCTCATCTTTCATAACTGAGGATGTTCCCTGGTTTAGTCTTGTAAGGATAAGGTCAATTCAACATGTAAACCACTGTCACCTTATGCCTTCTCCCATTGGATTTGAAGGGAAAGCACTAACAAACTAGTGCTGAACAAAAGAGAGGTAAAATTTATTCCCTCTGTGGATGTCTTAAGGCTTTAAAGCTAAAACTATTCTCTTATTATAAATTGAATCTGAGTAGAACAGCAATTTACCAGGAGAAAAAAGAAATTAAAGACGCTACACTTGCAGAAAGAATGTTGACTTTGATGTTAACATCTTAAATGTAAATTTATGAAAGCTTATGCTCATTTGTTAAATTACTAGCACTCAATTTTGCTGAACACATTTCTTAAAGAAGCTCCACTGACGCCTGCTGAAATAATGAAGAGACATAGACACTCATTCTCATGAATAAGAATTTATGCAGTGAGTTGCCATCAGCAGTAATGGAAGTTGTTTGCAACGATCCCAGTGGACACCAATACAGAGGCATTCCCAGATACACAAATAACAGGAAAAGCCTAAGAAACTCGGACTTCATTAAATTATCACAGAATGTACAGTAAATATCTTCTGCATTTTTTTTGATCTGGAATGAAAATACTGCCATATTCAGGTGCCTGAAGCTGCTCTTACCTGTATCAGCACATATTCCAGGAGAGACCAGAGGAGCAAAAATTGACTTTTGCCTGCCCTTTCCCACCTCCCTGTTTATACAGGGCTGAGATGGCAGGGCGAGAAAAAAGAAGTCCAGGTTATTCATGAGGAAGAAGAGATACTTCTGTTCTCCCTCCCAAGGTCAGTCAATACACAGAAACATGAATGAAAATATGAGATATTCAGAAAAGACCAGCCTCCACCTAATAAAATATGAGAGATATATAATTATGAGATGAAAACATAATGCATACTACCCAATGCAGACTTCTATGACAAAGGGTGAAAATTTAACAAAATATTTCTTTCAAGCTTTTTGTGAGAGAACATAAGAGTCAATCAGGGACTTGAAAACCTGTTAGTGCACTTCTCAGTGAGCATCAGTGAGCAGGAGTTCTCATCATTTCCTTACAAAAGTGTACACACTGAATGGCTCAAAAAGTTTACATTTTAAAATTATCCAAGTCAAGACTATGAGATGAAGTCCAGAATAACATTTTCTGGAAGATACTGTATCTTAGAGTTAGGAAAAAGATCCAAACCAGAAGAGAAAAAATGAAAGAAGGTACAGAAGGGATAAAATCTGTTGATAATGGAATTAAAGGTAACAAAAAAAGTATAATAGATTTCTATAGCAGGGTGGAATAATAGGATTAGAGGTAAAAGCAATCTGGAGCAAATAAGCAAGAACTACAGAAGAAAGAACAAGTAAGGATATTTAATTCTTTGTGGCAATGTAAATGCCTTATTTTTAAGTAAACAAGTAAGACAGTTGTATATGCTTTAATCTCCTACTGCAGTATCTTTTCAAAGCATCATGATGTGATGATAATGATCCTGAACAAATAGCTCACATTTAACTATATTCATTTTGAAACGATCAACTGTTTCATATAGATGTGAAAAAAAGCAAAAAGAGCATTTTCAAAAGTTATTGGATTTTAAGCAAAAGAAATGTGAAGTCCTCCTGTATAAAGGAAGAATTGAATTTTAACATGTTAATCACCTTGCTGAGCTAAAAACTCAAAATCAGTATCTACCTGAGCAGGCTGTGGTAGCTGAGGGCCCCAACACTACATCAAGCTAGATGTGACTCAGACTGGGGGGTCTAAAAGACCAAGGTATATTGGATTCTAGTATTCTGGCTGAGCTCATAAAATGGCATAAAATCATTTAAACTTCAGCATATTCACACAGACATTATTTCAGATTTCTCTCACAGGACATGTCCTCTACTACTCTTTTTCTAGTGACTTCCCTCTTTTACATCTGTTTTAACTTCTTAAATCCATCAGATATTTTTAACACAATACCTGCGCTTGAACTCAGTTCCAGATGAAGTCTCATCAGTTCTAATTTACAGAAGGATAACAAAAATTGTGGCATCACCATTAAAAAACCCAATCTTGATCTGATTGAATCAGAGAACCTCCAAAGCCTTTCAATGAACTACTGGGCACAACAATACTTCATTTTTTAAGTAATAAAACTGTAAAAATATTAATTCTGGAGGTTTTTGTTTCTAAAAACATTGAATATTTCTAATAGTTCTCTCCTAATAAATTTTCTAATAGTATCTCCTTTCTACAATGTCCTATTTTATGACCTAACTGTTCACTATGTTAGTTTCCTAAACTCATAATTTTCCACTAACAAGTAAAAAGCAAAGTTATATGGACGGATTTGCAATTTCATGTGATATTTCAAGCTCAGTTTAACTCAAAATCATACCTAGAACATTATGGATTTATATAATACTTATTTCTCAAAGTATTTACTTTTCTATACCAATGATTGGCAACTATTTGTGTAGTGCTCTCATCAAAAGCTTGAGCTTTTTTTACTTTTCCTCTACTGAGCTGCAGTTGAATGCTAAATAAACTGGAACGAGAAGCTATGACTGCCCCATCCTTGGAAAAGTTCAAGATCAGGCTGGAAAGGGATTAGAGCAACTTGGTCTAGTGGATCCCATGGGCAGGGACATAGGAATGAGATGATCTTTAAGGTCTTTTCCAACCCTAAATATTCCATGATTCCACAGCAGCATCCTGTGTTCAGAAGCAACAAGAAACAAGGGCCTAAGAAAGAGAGGATTCCACAAGAAAACAATGCCCACAGTGGGCAATCAGGAGCACAGGGGGTGTATGAAGTAGCACCCACAGGCTTCATCATGAAGTACAGCTGCATCAGAGGATAAAGCACCATTTCAAATACAGGCCTTTCTACTAAAATGCAGGAGAAATTTGTTGAAGAATAAGGAATTATAACAGAGAGAAATATGCCTTTTAAAATAGCTGCTTCTACAATATTTAAGAACCAGATACAAACATTTTTTTCCAACTTACATCTAGAACTTTTTTCATGAGGAAAAGTATTCCAGTGATACAGCCAGTAACAGAGTAAGTGGTCACACAAGTATGGCTAGCAGAATTATTTAACATACATCTTATGTTCTAAAATCAAATAAGAAAATGACTCCTCAGATCTCACTACCACAAATGTATTTAAGAAAAAAAATAAGACCTTAATACACAACGATGCAAAGCAGGAAGCTTTTGTCACTTAGGAATAACTTTAAAAATTATCATTAATGATGTGGTAAAAAAACCAGAGTGAAGTGCAGTTTGATTAATGACAGTAAATATGGATTCAGACAGGGAGGCCATGCTTAACTAACTTTCTGAAGTTCTTTGAAAAAAAAGTTGTATGAAAAAGAAAATTCAGTGACTACAGCGTGGTTAGATTTTCAAGGAGCATTTGACAATGCTTCTCATTATAGATTCAGTGCTAGACTAACAGCTACGGAAGAGGAATGGGCTACTAAATATGAAGTTGTTCCAAAAGTGGAAGGTGCATAGTTACAAATGTATTTCCACAGTAACTCAGTTTTCCAAACCTCTTTGCTCACAAATATGCACAGCTAATAAGTCCTGATCTTCACAAGAGTGACTTTAAAATTATAAATAGATTTGTAGAGAGCAGCAGTAAATGAGTATTAGTGTTATGTCTAATAATATTGGTGTGTATAATAGCCCTCCAGATAGCTTCTACTTTAATTTTTAGAGCCTAAGTGAATTCGTTAACAAAGTCATGAAACCAGAAGAATGTGTTTCTCATTAAATCTAGCAGCTGAGCAGAACACAGTCATGTACACCAGAGAAAACATGGCAGCACCTACCAGCTCCAAATGCCAGACACACTGTAACACTCTTTTCAAAGAGACACATTTGAGAAATCTGCACAAGGGAGCTGAAGGTGAGATAGTTAATTTACTTCATGCACATCGCTGCCAGCTCTGACAGCGCCAACTTCTTGTCATCCATTTTCCTCCTCTGCAAGATGGAAAGAACAAGCCAGGTAGATTGATGAGATCAACAAGCTTGAACATACAGCTTCTCCTCGATACACATCACAGAGAAACAAAGGTCTGATTTTTCCCCCCAATGCTGCAATTGTGTCAGGAATTTTGTGAAGTTGGAGAACGTGTAAAGCAAATCAATTAGATAATATTTGGGTACTCATACAAGATAAACTGCGACAAAAAAATTATTAGTCACACAGAATGAAATACTGAGTTAGGACAAAAAAGTGAGTTTGAGAGTCTCACAGAGGTTTAAAGCATAAAAAATTAAAATCAAAACCAAACCAAACAAAAAAAAAACAAAGCCAAAAAAACCCCTGCTCCAAAGAAACTAACAAAACCCAACCAAAAAATTCCAATCAGTGAGGAGGAAGCACAATCATAAGGAAATGCATAGTGCATGACCTTTTATTAAATGTCACAAATCTTTATCTGATGGTATTACAGAAGCATCCAATCTACAATATATTCTTTGTAGTTAACTTTTGTTTACAAATGCTTAGTGGTTTTTTTTTTAATATGGATCTCATGAGCACCTGACAGAACAGAACTCTTATAAAACAAGAACCCTGAAAAAGGCAGGAAATGGTATTGACCCCTCACAGATTAAAACATTATTTACAGTACTTAATGCTTGATCATACTCCAAGGTTTTATCATAGATCTGTTCCAGTATAACAGTTATATTAAAAGATATCAGTGAATGTGAAAGTGCAGGTACTGACAAGGTGTTTTTATCACCAAAAGCTAAGACAACATTCTCATAAAAAGAAACTAGAGTGGTTATGCATCTCATAAACCTACAAAGGTCATGTGAGCTTTTCCTATGGTGAAATAGAAAGAGTAGGATTCAGCCTTTGTCTGCTCCATAACTTGAAGTCATAGTCCTGGTGTTGACATAGAATTTTTATATCTAACATAAAAATATATATTATACATATAAATATGCACTTGTTATTCCCTTTGATGTGCATATACTGAAATAACTGTACAAAAGCATCATTAAACACTATCAACAGAGCACACACTTGATTAGAGAAGCAACAACATATAGGCAAATGCACAGAGAGGGATTAAAAGGAGGTAAAAGGAAAGATTAAGCTTTTTAATGTGGTGGTGTACCATAACTTTGAAAGTTAATTGTACTTTAAATCTGCCCCGATAAAGGTAGTAAAAGTTCCACCTACAATGAACAGGACTTGACTATTTTTATACTTTTGCTTCTCACTAAACTCAAGGAAAGCAGCCTGATATATACAATAAGGGTCAGCACTACTGGTGGAAGAAAATAATCAACAAA
>VXBA01005871.1:89532-126779 GCA_013399895.1 Serilophus lunatus | reverse complement strand
TGGAATGCGGCTGGAAGGACTCCTCTCCCCAAGCAGCGGCTGAGAACAGCAGCTGACCACAGCAACACCTCCCCCCCCACCTCGCCTTTTTCCCTTGACTGCTGCGGGAGAATAGGCTGAATGTAAGAAGGAGGGGGTGGGGGGTAAAAGGTGTCTTTTAGTCTCTCACTCTTAGCTCTGATCTTGTTAGTAATAAATTTGATTATTATTCCCACATAGAGTCTTGTTTTGCCTGTGATGGTGTTTAAGAAAGAATCTGCTGTAGTCCTTATCGTGAATAACGCAACCACTCGTTATATTCTCTCTCTCCTCCAGAGCTGGGCAAGGGGGAGTGAGAAGGTGGCTGTAGTGGGCCCCTGGCACTCAGCCCGGGTTAAACCACTACACCCTCTATTCTTTCTTTTCCATTTCTGACCTATGAAGTCTGCAGTTCCTATGATGATGAAAAGAAAGAGCCATTAAGAGCATCTCCTGGTATTGTCAGATGCATCAAAAGCTGCCCTTCATCTTTTCCTTCTCCCCTTCTCACCTTCTGAAATTTCATCTGTAGAGGAGAATAAAAGCTAGAAATCTCTTTCTTAACACCTTTATGTCCACCAATAACAAACAGCTTCTCAACTCCACTTTTTGGCATTTTATCAGGTTTTATGCCTTTGTTAGTCTCCAAGGATGCCGTGAAGACTAAAGGCTTGAATACTTTCAACTCTTTAGGCATTGCACAGTCTCACACATTATCTTATGCAGCTTCATGAATGAAAGGTGCTGTAACAGCCTACATAAAGCCCATAACTTGACTCTGCAATTATCTGATCCAGTTCTAAATCTTTTCAGTCCCAGACTACATGGAGGCAATCACACTCAGCTCAGGAAGCCCAGAAACAGATTGCAGCTACTCCAGTATTTGCTCAGGGAATTTGACACAAATACTTTCTTTCATGAAAAACATTATTTATTGCTACTGTTATTCTTGATAAAGGTTAGTGAGCTGAAAGGAAAATGGAAAATAACTTATGCCTTCCTATGCAGGCATCTTGCAAATTCGTTATGCATTTCTAGACTATGACTCAGTGATAAACAGAGTACAAATTAAAGCTTAACCAGCCAAGAATCACCTTGACATCTCTGCTATCTCTAACAGCATGTTATTATACACAAGACCAATTCCACAAAGCTCCAGAAAGCTACTGAGCAGAACTACAATATAATGAAACACATTAACACAGAAAATTGACAAATACATAAAAAGTGAGCATTCTCTGTAAAGAACGTAGATTTTTTCAAATGAAGTTTTAATTTTTTTATCATTATTATTATTATTATTTTTAAAGGGGGGGGTGGAGGATGTACCACTGTTACTGGGGACATTTTTCCTTAAAAATCACAGCATGGTTCTAATTGGAAGCGACCTCCTGAGGTCATTTGGTTCAGCCTCCTTCATTCTGGTCCCATCTACAGCCAGTCTTCACATATGGTCTTCACGTATTTGTTTCTTTAATAACAGCAGTTTTTACATAATAACATGTATTTTTTCCCCTGTTAGTGTAACAAGTAAAGGAACTGTATTATACCTCCTAGGAGATAATCAACTGCCTGGCTTTAAAATACATGTTACAGCCTCCTTGAGTTCCATAGGAGACTGCAAAACTGACAGACCACAAGCCCTCACCAATTTTTATTCTATCAAATTCAGTGACTATTATTATAGTAAAATTCAAGGAATTTTCTTAGTCAAATCAATATATATTTTCAACAGCCTCCCTCTGCACAAAATAAATGAATGGTCAACTTGTTCAGTTAGATTTACCTTTGCTTGAGTCAATATTATCTGACTTGCACATATTTCCATCTGGCATAGCCAGTAAAACACTGCCTAAATAAGTATTCAGGTCATGAAATTCTGTTTTTAAGTAAAGCCTAAAACCAGGTAATGTTCAGCCTTGTCACTAAGCATTGAAGAAATAAACTCGCCTTTATCTCCATTCAGAAAATTTCTTGAAGAACTCTGGTGATACTGTTTGGCATCCAAAGATCAAGTTTGGTTTCCCTTAAGGAGTGGTTTTAGCCATTCATTCCCAGTCAGGCTGGTTTCAATCTCCAGTCAGCTGTTGGGGTTCCCATCACTCCAGAAACATGAATGGATTCTGTCTGCCCTTTCACAGTTTGTTGGCATTAGGGTACACTGTGCATCAGGGTCGACTGGAGCCTTATACTCCTGCAGGTCCAACACTCCAGGCCATCAAATCTAGATAGCCCAGTAAACCTGGTTGCCCCTCTCCTCCAGCAGAGTGAAGGGTTAGGGTTAGATCCATCTAATACCGATCACAGGATTCTCCACTATTTCTCATAGAATTGGAACAAAACTTCTTCCCATAGAACCAGAAGCAAAATCAGCCTTTCCACTCTGTCAGAGAAACCATCCACTCAAGTCTGGAGGAGCAACTTTCCTCCAAGAACGTATATTTGCTTCTTTTTTTCCCTGTAATTCACATACCTGTGCCTCTCCGTGCTCCAGCAAGTGAAAACACAAAGTACCCCATGGCACGTACCTTCTATATCTATCATCTCTGGAGCAAGGGACACCTGCTGTTCATCACTGAGATACAAACCCATGCAGCTATGAGTAGGACATATCTTCTCTGAATTGTTGGGGCTCACGGGTCAGTTTATCAGTTTCTCCACAGTTGAGATGAGGGAATAAGAAATACTGTCTTTGTATCCCCCAAGCCGATAAATTGTTTCATCCAGCGTTGGTGCCACACCATCTTTACAGACTAATGTTGCCAACTGTGTGTGACAACTGTGGATTGTTGTGTGACAATGGGGTAACTCTGTACAAATTTCCACCACATGGGTCATGTTCATCTGGATCTGCAGGTAACTGTGTTGTTCAGGCCATAGTAAACCATCTCACACAGGACGAATTCCCTCAAGTGTTGGATAGCTTTCTTTACGGGATTCCATTTGCCTGGGCAACGTGTAATATCTTCCTTGTAGGGAAAGATTTTTTTCATGATTTATAATAATCTCCTCCAGAGGTTAAGCACTTGAGTCACCTTTCCAAGTACTTCATCAATTCCTGCTTCCCTGGAAACTGATCCCAGCTGCTTGGCTTCTCTACCCTCTAATTCCAAACTGCCAACCCAAATAATATTCCAGTGTCAGAGCAGAGAGACAACTCAGCTCACTGGGATGACAGCTGAAATATTTTTGTATATCCTGCAGCTCACAGGGATGGAGTGGTCGTTGGCTCTTGGTCTGTCTCTTCCCTCTCGTTCCCATGATGGCCTTCCATTCTTCTTTTTAAGCTACATCACTTTTGTAAGCATTCCTTCTTGTGTACAGTGGTGACTGACACCAGGATGTGCTGGCTGTGTGGTTCAGCTGCAGTGCCTGTTGTTGGGGCTGGAGCAGACACAGGGCCTGTTGCCTTTTCAGATCTATCACATTGAAGAGACTTGTATGTATCTGGAATTGCCAGGGAGACAACACACTTTTCCCAGGTATTTTACTACTTCATTCCAGATTCTGAACTTATTCAGGTGTGAAGTTCCAAAACTCTTTTCTTAGGCACTTGCCCATACTATCCCCCATGCTCCTAATTATCCAGCCTTAGGGCTGATCTCTGGGTGAGGTTTTTAATTAGTTGTTTAACCTTAAACAAGGCCTGAACCACATGCAATAGCCTGCTGGATCCTAGCAAAAGGTCCAGGTTTCAAAAACTTTCAAAATTCTCAAGAGCTACTATAATCAGCCTGGAGACAAAAATGGATGTATCTCCCCCAAAGGTTGACTCTCCAGGGAGAAAAGGCAAAAGGTGTAATTATTAATAGCTTCCAATAGGTGACTGCAATACTGAATACATACACCCAAGTAGTTTCATGACCATCAATGCTGTATATCATAAGACTTTCACATAACTTCTTTGTACTATCAAGTACAACAAAATTATAACCTTAGCTCAGGCCCCATGGAGGATAAACATCACCACAAGAAACACATACAGCAAGGTATTTATTAACACAACCCTGAGAACAAGCACAACTCTGATAACAAATAAACCAACACTGTGACCAGCAACTACTAAATCTATACAGAGAATACTTAATACATTTGTTCTACCGCCCTCTGGTCAGATTTGTCATTATCTCAACCTTTTGAACTCTGTGTTGGAGGCCAGAAAGGACTGTCATGGTTTAAGCCCAGCAATGACATACCACTGAACTGCTCACTCACTTCCCCCTCTGCCCCACCAGTTGAATTGAGAGGAGAAAAAGGTAATGAAAGATAAAAATCATGTGTTCATATGAAAAAAGTTTAATGATTGAAACAAAGTAAAATATAATAACACTACTAATGAAAGGGAGAGACACATAAAACTCCAAAAAGGTAAGTACTGTACAGTATAATTGCTCACCACCCACTGAACAATGCCCAGCCCATACAGATGCCAGAGTAAATTCCCCCAGTTTATATATTGAACATGATGTTCTGTAGATCTTTGGCCAGTTCAGGTCAGATGTCCTGGCCACACTCCCTCCCAGCTTTTTTGTGCCCCTCCTCACTAGCAGAGCATCAGACACCAAAAATTCTTGACTTGTTGGAAGCACTGCTTAGCAACAGCCAAAATAGTGGTTTATCAACATCATTCTTATACTGAATCTAAAGCACTGTACCAGCTATATAGAAAAAAAGTAACTAACCCAGCAAAAACCAGGACACTTCATAACATTTATATTAGTTTTTTGAATCTCAGTAATAAATATTTTTAAATATTTAAACTGCAGTGTAATCTCTTTTTGATGAAAAACACAGAATACATCAGAATACATATTGAGATAAGCTGAAACAGGTCACCAAAGGTGATACTTGCACAACTCTGGTTATCAGACAGGTTCAGGATCAGCCCTGGCAACAGGAAAGCTGGAACAAGTTCTGTTTGGACAACGTTTGGACTTGCCAAAACTGATCAATGATGCAAATAGTGCCACAAAGCAGAATGGAAGGAGTCCCCTCGAGGGTCTCCTCCGGGAGGCAGTTCCTCACCTCCTGACCTCACCCATGGACTTGCTTTCCCAGGATTAAGATCTTGAACATGGCAGAGACTGCTGAAGTTCCTCCTTTTTGAGACACTTCCCTGTGATCCTTATTCACATGGCCAACATTGACAAAGGAGACCCTGAGGGTGACTACAAGCTCTAAACACTCGGGTAAAGGAATTTGGAACCCAGACCATGCTCCCATTCACCCCAGGGCCAAGGAAAATAGCTCAGTAGGGAGTAAAATTTTCCCACCTCAAGATACAACTAAAGTCAGGCAACACTACATTTGCAAACAGGTTCTCATACTGTCAACCAAGAACAGTTTCAGTCCACTGATAAATTCTCTAGAAAACTGACTGATGTTATTTGATATTTGTAATTTTCTAGTCAACATTCCAGATGAATGAGTCTAAATACTAAAGCCAGGTTATATCACAGCCAAAAAAATCATAGACTCAAATAGTTGACGCAGGAAAAAAAGAAAAGATGGCAGCAACGAAGAATTGGAATACAAATAGAACTAGGATATCCAGTTCCAATCTGCTTTGCACCTTTTTAGACTCATTTATAAGCAAGACCTGCTGATATTACTGATCTTGAAAGTTCACTTTGCTCCATCTGCATTTTCAACTTTTATTTAGAAAAAAGTAATTTTCATTCACATGTTCCTTTTAATGTGCTAATTATAAATATACAAATTCAGACTAGACAGAGTACAAATGTTAGTCCCAAAGAGAAAACAATTTCATTTTTTATAAAAAGTTATTGAAATTATTTCATAGCACTGCACATGCAGAAGGAAATTAATTTAGATGAAATCAAAAACTTGTTATAGTTACCATTTTTAAGCGTAATAAGTTACCATGAAATTCAAGTTACCAAAAATAAATAAAATATTTTCTGCATTAGACAAATTTACACAGTATTCTATTCAGTAAATCAGCAAGTCTGATCCTACCTGAGATCATGTACCCAGATTTAAGTGACATTTTATTATCTAAATCCTATATCCACATTTCGAGTCAGTTCCCCACAGAAGAGAAAAGAAGAGCAGAAGAGAATTGGAAAACTTATTTTATGCTTTTTAAGATATTATTACAATTGATGTTCTAAAGCAACACAGAATAAAAAAAGATTTATCAATAAACATACCTTTTCAGTTTCCTATGTCAGGGTTAGAGGGAGTGAGAATTTGTAACTCATCTCCAAGGTTTATTCTGAAACTACTGTCAAAAGTTAAGTCTAGACTCCACGTAACTTATTTGCTTTGACATTTGCTTGATGTACAAAATTGCATTTCAGGATAGTCATTTCAAACCCTGTATTTATGTCACTGAAATCACATCTTTTGATGGAACTTCTTTGCTGAGAAAGTATCTGAGAAAAAAATAAGTTATTTACTATGGATCTGTGAATGACATGCAAGAGTTCTGCTGATTCCATCACAAAGTTGTTAATCTGGAAAGAGCTAAACAAAGTTCAGCATACCTGTGAATTTATAGCTCATGTAAGAAAAATAAAAGCAGTGAACAGAATCTTTAAGGGAGCACAATGTATTTCTTACATTTTCATCTTTGCTGAGCAACATGTTCCACACAGAAAGTTGCAACATTCAGATCACAAAAAGTTATGCAAAAAGACCACATAAATTTCAGAACTAGATACTTATTATGGATATATACCAAAAGAACCTTTTTTTGTGTAAATTATCCAGCTATTAAAAATTGCCTAAGCATATTTGACTAGTTAAGCTTATTTTTATTCATGCTTTTCTCAATTACAACATGCAGTCCAATATAAATTTTTATTATGTTAATTATACTGAAGAGACAATGACATTAAAAGGTTGGGGGTTTACTACTTTTTAGAATGAGAGTAAAATGTAGTGAGTAAATGAGTCTAATATTCCTACAGTGGGACCTCATACTGTACTGAGAGGTAGAAAATAAGGTTGTTTCTTAAAGCAGAATAGGCAAGTGCTACACACCCACTGCACAGAAAAATAAATGGAAAGAAATAGAAGCAAAACTACTCTGGATTATCCAGAAAAAAAATGGAGCAAGCAGACTTCCTCAACTTCCTATAGGGTAATGCCTTGAATTCCAACAAAGAAGGAAACTTGTATCTTTTCCATGCATTTCATTTTTCTTCATATTAAACTCTGTAAAAGCCTAACTAGAGGCACTCTAGAGGCCAGGAGTTAAAGGAAACTAGCAAGAAGCATTGTTATACAAATCACAATTTTCAATTTCAGGATTTAACAGTTTCTAATACAGTCTGTCATTACCCTCTTTTCTGCCCCATGTTCAACTGTTGGAACATCCAGTATACCCGAGACAGGGTCTCTATTTTCCAGGTCATTCTCCTGTCATGTATTAAAAAGAAAATAAATTTAAAAATCTCTCTGTTTAAGCCTCATAAGCAGGTGAAAGGAGCTGATTCTTGCCCTCTGCTCTGTTCTGGTGAGATCCTGTGTAAAGTGCTGCATTCATGTCCAAGATCCCTGGCACAGGAAGGATATGAACCTGTTGGAATGAGCCCAGAGAAGGCCACCAAATTGGTTGAGAGTTGAGCAAGCAAAGCCTTCCAGAACAATTGATCTCTCTGGCAACCACTGACAGGATCTAAGGGAATGAATGACCTGTAGCTGTGTCAGGGCAGGTTTAGCTGGATCTTAGAGTTTGTTTCCCCAGAGGGTGGTTGGGCACTGAACAGGCTCCCCAGGGCAGTGGGCACAGCACCAAACCTGACAGAGCTCACAAGATGTTTGGATGATCCTCTCAGGCACTCGGTGGGATTCTCATGGCTGTCCTGTGCAGGGTCAGGAGTTGGACTTGAATGATCTATGTGGGTTCCTTCTAAATCAGGATATTCTATGATAGTCCAATGTACTTCAGTTATCTGGGACTGCTTGTCCACAGGTGACCAAGATAAACATGCCCCAAACACATTCCTACAGACAGTCTGATTTACTCAAAAATCCCAAAGCAACAGGCATGAGAGAAGAGTCACATGTTCCCCATGTAACTGTACAACATTGTATTGCGTGGGGTTCAAGAGACTATGAGAAACAAGGATGAAGGCTTGAGCCTTCAAAGGGAAATGGAACATGAACATTTTCAGGACTGCCAAGGTTGGGAATTTTTGCCTTCTGTACAGCTCATACACACAACAAACTTATTTTTCTGTGTAGAAAAGGCTTCTGCTGAATCTAGAAACATCTTTCAGCTATATTCCCTCAAATCCATCCAGACATATTAAAATTTACCATACTTAATACCCTCAGATCTGCCCTATTTTTCCATTCTTATGACTGACAGCAGATTAAAACCTTTTGAGTACATTAAAAAAATATCTTATTTGAATATTCAGCTGACCACTGCTCATTTCCAATCTTGAGATGAGTATATGGATATTTTTAATCCCCAAACTCATCACAACACAGACTGAAAAACATTATCCCTTCCTGCTATTGGTAAAGATAAGATCTATTCTCTCTTCCTCTGTATGCAGCAAAAAATTTACAGACAGTTCGAAATCAGAAATTTAGCTTTTTTCCCAAGCAAAAAAGAATCTAAATACCTATCTTAATATGAAACTATTCCTGTTAGAATCAGTTAAAGGATCCAAGATGAGTTATTTCATTTCTAAAACCTTCATATCTTTACAATGATATCTTTACAATGTAGAAGAAATCTATTGTATGCACCTTAAAAAGAAAAAAATAAAGGTAACACACACAGAACATCACAAGACCACAGAGAATTTCAATAAGGATCACTAAGTGATGTAGACAGAGCTGCAGCTTTAATTTTAAAGCCATTTTTACTTTTACTACACCCCAAATATGACTTTAATTGCAAAACAAAAGCAAAAGGGGGACAGGCAAACAGCAGCTGAGTAATACAGGTATGATCTCAGAATGAATATGGAACACTAACAAAGTCTCAGTATTCAGGGTAATCCCCAAAATATCCATTTAAATTGAGAAGCTGCTCACGTCACTGACTCTTGTTAATACAGCAACAGTTTCTATCTCTTCCAGAAGTGCAAAGGGGCTTAGGCAGTTGAAATGCCACACAGAATTACACCTAGAATATTCTGAGTCAGAAGGGATCCACAGAGATCATTGATCCCAACTCTTAAATGAATGGCCCATATGATCAAATCTACAACCTCCTCGGTGATTTTAGCACCATACTCTAACCAATGGAGCTAATCAGCGTTATTAAAAGTAACACTTCTCTAAAATAACGTAGCTATTCAATTGCAACACTGTATATATTCTTAATGAAACATGACAACAAAAAAAGCTTATATACCTTCTTAAGAGCAGAAAATTAGCAGGAACAACCCCAGTTCTCCTCATCAATTGCAGCGTTTTTACAGGAAGAAAAGTTTCTTTCAACCCAAGGGATCAAAGTGCCAGCATGATATTGAGACACACCATGAAATACACTTGGATGAACTCCAAGATTGAGAACCACCAGAAAAGCAATTGAGTGTTTAAGAGTTCATCCATCTTTCTGACATGGTATGGATTCAGTCTCCCCCAAATGAAAATGCCCTGGCAGCCTCGGCAAGAAACCAGCAGTTCTAGTTTTACTCTATCAGTAAATAAATAGACATGTAAAGTTTCATCTCATTGTCCTGTTTTGACTTAGAGGCCAGAGAAAGGTATGAAAAATGCAAGATGTATTTAAAGTGGTGCTATATAACCAGAGTTATTCTGGAAACATTACATTTATTCATATTTTCCTCTAGAGGAAATTGGGATACACACAGAGTGCCAAAAAAGATATGCCATAGTAAGAAACAAAAAAACCCCAAACATGAGTTGATTCCTGCACTTACATCTTGTAGAAGTTGCCTTTATTAGCACCATCCTTAACTGCTGTACAAGTAAAAATAATTACTTAAACATCAACAGGGATATAGTGCCATCCTTTAACTCCTCAACCATACAATATGTCACCCTAAGAGATCTTGCTCTGATTCAGATTTTTGGAGGCAGAAGCAAGTGCATAGATAAAGGTTTACCACCTTATAAGCACTCAGCTGTTTGCATTTGCTGAATTTATTAAATATTGAAATGAATAGTGATTTGGAAAAAGAATTTTTACTTTAAGATCATCCTAATCAGGTATCTATGAAGATTATCCGTATGTTCACAGCCTACTTATAGCATCAAAATCATCTTTTTTAGGGCTTAGAAGTCAGTTTATAAAATAAGCTCCACTAACAACTCAAACTCAGTTGAATGCATCTGCCCCATACCACAGAAGTGATAACATGACTTCCAGCAACACAGTTGTTCGGTTCTATTTCTGTTGTTCAGTTATATTTCTGTTGTTCTTGCTCTAGAAAATTCATTGCTTTAAGAAGTTTTCCCCTTTTTCACAGATTAGTTCAGATTAAAATAATTTCAAGAGGAAAAAAAAAGATAAGGCACTGATTAAAATATTTTAAAGGGGGGGAAAAAAGGCACTTCAAGAAAAAATTAGTATGAAAAGTGTTTGCAAAAGGTACCTCTCCCTTTCAACTCTAAACAGTAACAAAACTGCTAAAAAAAAAGCACAGAACTCGATGCAAGTTATAGCAATCAGGTGTTAGAGTCAAGAGAAAGAAGCGGCCAACTGTATTAAAATTTCACAGCTACTCAAGTATTACATAATGAGTTTCTCAAGACAATTCCAGAAGGATTATTTTCTTTTTGTGTTTCATAAGGACTTCACAATCTCCAAATATACACTATTGGAAGGAATCATTCATCTATGATAAATATTCTTTATTCTACTATTTCAGGTGTCCCCAAAATAGTGATAAAAAATGACTAGTTGTATTTGTTTTTCTGTGGCTAGGTTTTGGTGGCAGTGGGGGGGGGGCTGAGGGAAAGGCTTCTTCAAGAAGCTACTGGAAGTTTCCCCATGCCCAGGCTGGGCCCGCTGCTGGCCAAGGCCGGGCCAATCAGTAGTTGGCAGAACGCCTCTGTGATAACATGTTTAAGAAGGAAGAAAAAAAAAAAGTAGTTGGAAATGAAGATGGCTGCTGGAGAGGAGCGGGGTGAGAGCCTGTGAACAACAATGCAGACACCAAGGTCAGTGAAGAAGGAGGGGGAGGAGATGCTCCTGGCGCCGGAGCTGAGATCCAGCTGCAGCCCATGGGGAAGACCATGGTGAAGCAGTGACCTGCAGCCCATGGAGGACCACAGGAGTGCAGAGATCCACCTGTAGCCCGGAAAGGAGCCACGCCGGAGCAGGTGGACGCTGGGGAAGGCTGCAGCCCGTGGGAGACCCAAAGTGGAGCTGGCAGGGGACTGTAGCCTGTGGGGAGAGGAGCCCACTTAGAGTAAGATTCTCCTGTTAGGATGCGTGGCTCGTGGGGCCCACGCTGGAGCAGCCTGTGCTTAAGAGACTACACCCTGTGGAATTTTCAACCATGCGGCAGCAGTCTGTGAAAGGCTGCTGCCCATGGGATGGACTCTCGCCGGAGCAGTTTGTGAGAGGAACTGTATCCTGTGAGGGATTGACCCCATGGAATGCGGCTGGAAGGACTCCTCTTCCCAAGCAGCGGCTGAGAACAGCAGCTGACCACAGCAACACCTCCCCCCCCCACCTTGCCTTTTTCCCTTGACCGCTGCGGGAGAATAGGTTGGATGTAAGAAGGAGGGGGACTGGGGGGGAAAAGGTGTCTTTTAGTGTCTCACTCTTAGCTCTGATCTTGTTAGTAATAAGTTTGATTATTATTCCCACATGGAGTCTTGTTTTGCCTGTGACGGTGATTAAGAAAGAATCTGCTGTAGTTGTTATCATGAATAACGAAACCACTCGTTATATTCTCTCTCTCCTCCAGAGCTGGGCAAGGGGGAGTGAGAAGGTGGCTGTAATGGGCCCCTGGCACTCAGCCTGGGTTAAACCACTACACTAGTAATACACTCTAAGAAGGAATAAGTTATAAGTGCTAGAGACCGATTATTTATTTGCTATCATATTTTGCTCAAGTGTTAATGAATTAATTTTTGTCTTACATTAACAAAACTTCCAAATTTCTCATACAGTCTATCATTGTCTACTTTGACAACTCTCCCTTCAAAGACTCCCTCCACTCTCCACACAGCAAGCAGCAAAACTAAATCAGGAAGTCTCGGTATCTTCCAGCACTGCAAATTCTCACACAAAGCCACCCTATGCACCACATCCCAAAACACCAGCCCAAAACCCTACACACCAATCAATGCCACACAGCATTGATTCTGCCAAAACAAACACTACCACCAAGCCAGGAATGTGACTCAAGGTATGGGCCTGTGGAGAAAAAGTAAGGTATCCGTGTGTTTCCTATAAGAGAAATGCCTACAGAGAAGCAAAGAGAAATCAGGCTTCACAGAGGAAGACAAGTGAGACAAGAAAAGAGGAATACACAGGCCACAGAAGAAGCTGTTTTGCTTTCTCAGGAGGACAACAAAAAGCCTCAGACCTACAAATGATGAGTTTTCAGAAAGAAAACCAGCACCTGGGAATCTGTCTTGAATCTCCAAAGCAGTATGAAAACATCTTAGTACCTGGTCTGGACCCTAAATTTCCAACTAGAGTTCTGAGGCTAATTAAACCTTTCAACAGTTTTCAGTGTTTCTTATTCTATCAATATTATAAACCTGAAAAATCTAAAAGTAGTGATAGCTTTTCACTATATCATTGGGAATCAAAAAAGCAGGAAATTCAACAATGCCCAAATTTCACTGTCTTTAATGTCATCTTTTTTCGTATTAGTTACCCTGTAGCTTATACTACCTGATCTCATCAGTTAGAGCTGGTCAGTTCAACAGCTGC
Organism: Serilophus lunatus; assembly: GCA_013399895.1. NCBI lineage: Eukaryota > Metazoa > Chordata > Aves > Passeriformes > Eurylaimidae > Serilophus > Serilophus lunatus. The sequence continues at coordinate 113,911 of VXBA01005871.1, read as the reverse complement.
AGCCTGAAACACACTAGAAAATAAACCAAGAAAGAAGATTAAATTAGCATCTTTTTTAGATGAATTTCATTTTCATAGCTCTTGAGTAATGACTAACATTTTTCTATTAAATTCAGAAATATGTTTTCAGCCCAGAAACTTTGATGGATCAAAGAAAAATGGAATCCTTTTTCCACACAAAAGCTTAATATACAAAGAAAAAAGACCCTAATAGAAAGTTTGCCTCAGCCAATTTTATTAGTATGACAAATCAACATAATATCCCCATATTTATGACTTACAGGAGAGATTGGCTCTTCAGCATGTAAATATTATTTGGCTTGGCTGGAATTCTCTGCTCTTCCCCCTCCTTCCCTGAAATCCTGTTTTCATGCATCTCACATAACAGAAAAATAAGGTGAGCACAACCAACCATTTTAAGACCCAATGCACATAAGTGATGCTTTCAATGAGTACTTAACTACTTGTGTCGCCTGTTTTTTCTATTTAGTGCTTACAGATAACAATTACTGTGGTCCATTAAGAAGATGACTTCAGCAAAGGTAGATTCCACAGTTCCCGGCTAGAAGGATGATAAAAACAGTATTTAATCCATAAAAAGACCCCACAAACATACATGCATACACACCAATTCTTCGCTTTTTAAATTTTATCTTAAAAAAACCCACCAAAAAACAAAAGAAAAAAAAAAGAAAAAAACAAGCTATTGTTTTGCTTTTCCATGGGAGGTTCTCAAGCTTTAAGTTCTTTACAGTTGTGTTTCAATCACTCATCACAATCCAGTGTATGCTGTAAGTAGTTATATCAAAAATAATTGCACTGCATAAAAACAGTTAAATTTCAACTCAGAGGAGATTAACTTTTCCTTTTTCAAGGGATTTAGATGTCTATTAAAAAAACCAACCACCAAACAAACCAAAACCAATATAAAAATAAAAAAAAAAAGATGATTGTTAACAGATGACATAATACTACAGATAAACAAATACATTTATGAGATTTAAATCAGCATCATACAATTTTCTACAAGTTCTCAGCTGCTAATTAGGTTTTATAACAAATGTTTTGACATCATGGCTTATTTTTTAGTCAGGGGAAAATCAACACAGTCTCATGACCACTGTAGTGTCTGGCTAAAGTAAGTAAAAGTGTGCCTGGTATATTTTGACCAAAAATAAGCATTTTCCACAAGAAAAAAACCCATATCCACTGCCTTAAAGTTTAATGGTGTCTTTGGTACAAGAATTAAGCTGGTTAAAACACATGACACTACTCATTGATACTGCAGCGTCCCGTAGTTATACAATATTTTCTAAAAATACAGAATAATCTCTAATTTCCTTTTCAACTGAAACCTCAGAATCACTCTAATACTATTGAAATGTTAGACGGAGATGTAAATCTGTAACATTTAAGGAAAAGACTTTATCTGCAAGACAAAATAACCACTCAGCAGTGGATAACAAATTAATGAAGTTTTTCTGTAAAAATCTTAATACATAGTACTCTTAGAACCATATGGGATTTTCCATAGTACCTACAAATGTAAACTCTGTTTGGGCTATGATATGAAAAGTCTTGAGGCAAGTTCTTTAAACCAGGCTTTGATGAGATTGGTTGATACTGTGTTTATTGCTCTGAAAATGCTTCCTTTCTTCACTGAGGAAAACTGGCAATTCAGCACTTCAGCAAGGAGCATTTCTGTGCCACAGACTGCAAAAACATGCTCCAAGAAAACACACTATGCAAACTCTGCACAACCTAATCCGTATTTTATAACTGCAGGAATAAATGAAATATATATGCAAAACACTCCTGAATGTTGACTTTCCCCCTCAAAATACCTGCATTGTTCTTTTTAAGGGAAGCAATTCAGGCATTAATACAGTAATGCCAACAGAGCTCTTGGCAACCGACTGTCATTTTGAAGGCCTGGGATACTCATCAGCTAAAGATCCATCTAGTGCTTATATCCAATTACATACAAGACACCACAGTTCAGCTATGAAATATTTCATTCATATTTACAGGGGGTTTTTAAGCAATAAACAACTGGTCTGACAAAAGTAGTTTGATGCTAAGTATGCTAAGTTTCTGTTAAATTAAAAAAGTGCTCCAGTTCTGCTTGTTGCTCCTTTGCTAGCTATGAGATACTGCCACCAGGTGGAGATGATTTAATAAGGAACTACCAATTTCATGTATAAAGACACTGGGAGGAATTGCATATTTCGGAATTGTTTTTGTAAGCTAAGCAACCAATGGAAAAAACCCCCCTGAAATCTGAATTAAGGTACTTAGATATATACGTAGTATCTGCTGCTAGCATAGACACTAAAACTTCAGAAAGAATAGTCTGAAAAACCTACACAGATTTAACAATTCAGAACATGCAAAAATTCATCATAAAGGCTCAGCAGCAGTGGCCAAACTGCAGACCCAGTTTGCATGCAGTCCTGCAGCGTTGCACTGTTTCACCCGTGTGCGTCAGTAACTGCTTAACAGAAACAAAAGACAAAGTAATTTGAGGCAACTGGGTCACGAGATCAGTGAGACAGAAGTGCTGCTTCTCCAGCAGATCCAACAGACCCCAGAGGAGTGTGTGTTTTAAGGGACAGTAGTAAAACCCCTGATTGCCAAAGACATACACAGCTGCTCTTCACAGACTGCAGCTGTAACAGGGGAACAGCACATGTGTCCTTCAAGGTCTGTCGTGCCACTTGCACTGTGTTGCTTCGCAATGTGATATGTAGGTTAAGAGGAATATATAGAGAGATTAAGGAGAATATAAATAGCTTCAGAAAACAAACATAAGCAAATACAAGGTATGAATGATGTAGTAGAGCCATCTTGTCCTTTTCGTGTGCCACAATGCAATCACACAATGCAAGTAGCAATGCAATCCACTTATAAGTACCTCCCTGTTTTAGGTAACAGGCAGAGCAACCATTTCTTTCATTTTTTTCTATGTCCTTGCTGGACATAGATAATGGAGAAAAGAAGGCTGAGAAACAAGGGAAACACTGGATCAGCATTTGTCCCTCTGGACCTCTCCAGCCAAAGGCTCAGCAGTACCTAGAAAACACCACCTTCTACATAAACATCCCCCTTTTCCAAGGGCAAACACCAACAGATCTGCAATCAGGAGGATTCTATGGAGTTACACTGATGGAGAAGTTCATAACTGGCTCGACGTCAAAACAAAATTACAAGCATCAAACTTCCAATTAGCTTCACTACAAACTTCATCACAAAAAAAAAGATGGAGACAGTTTCTCCTATGAAAAAAGATTGTTAATTTTATATGTCTGCCTGTGGGCTTACATAATTTTTTTAGATATTTATTATTACACAAGAACTAAAGGAAGGCAGTCTTTTTTTCCATGTCTAGAATGTCATTCCCTATTCTTCATTATAATTTTGATCTGGTTTAGTTCATGACATTAAAAATATAACTATGCCATCTGACATCATCATCTGACACATCACCTGTTTTATGGTGTTCCTTTAATTTTTCATAGTATATATTTGAGAGAGTTCTTTTTGCTCTAACTTGTAGCACTGAATTTTCTCCCTGGTTAGAGAGTGCAGTATAAAATACATCAACATCATGAGAAACAAAACCTTTTTAATTGTAATTGGTTATCTTTTTTAAAACATGGAATTAAGATGTTGCAAGCAAGGAAAAAACACAAATTAACTTGAAATATTTTCACTGTATTCCTTTGACACAAGTTCTAATATGTCATAAAACGAAGAATAAAGTAGCAAAGTGAAGATTGTGTGTTTCAGAGGTGTTTTTCAAAATACCTTATTTTTAAATTACAAGTCCCTCACTGAATTACACTTAATCAAGCCTGTTTAGGGAATACAGGTGTAAATCCTGTGGTTAGTGTTCCACAAAAAGCAAAAGATTCTTTTCTAAGAAGGAACCATTGATGAGCTGTGTCAACCAAGGACATCTTAAATTTGAGTTATGATGCCATTTAATGATTTAACGCAAGACTGGAAAAGCTTGTGAACATCTCCCAGACCTAGAAACCAGGTGTTTTGAGAGACTAGAGAACAATCAGGTGGCATTGAATACTAGAATAATATGTATACAAGGCAGCAAGAGCAATTACATGAAAGGAGAAAGAAATTAGTATCTTCTAAGCTTGTAAGAGCTCATTTTCTCACAAGCTGCCATCCTTGTTTTCTTATGGCATACCAGGGTCCAAGGTTAATGACCAAGCAAAACAGCATTCAAGCAATTATTGGGTGGTAAATAGGATTTAGCAGAATTGGGAAAGAAAGACTGGAAAACATTTGTATTTATAGGTTGTGGCACACAATAAGTTACATATATTGACATATACATGGATAGTTTGAAATACTTGCAAATCATAAGAACTTAGTATTAGCAGTGGCATAAATTTCCTTCTTGCATTGATTACAGTGATATTCATCAGATGTATCTGATTAGAAACATGTGACCGTGTATGATTATTTTTAAACTAAAGCCTAACCATCTTTGATTTGCACGAGTAGAGTTCCTAGAAATTAATAAGAAATGTCTGTCACATTACAAGATTTGGAGAGTAATCTCCTTCCAAGGATACTGATGCCTCAAAAGTAAGGATATGAAACATTCTAGACTAACATCTCTTTCCATTTGTGTTTTCAAGGAATATGTGGAACTAGACTTTGACATGTTCAATATTAGTTAGCTGGCACTCTGATTTTCTGTTTGTTTGGTTTTGTTTGGTTTTTTTTTCTTACAAAGTCGCTTCTACAGCATTAATTGAAATCATAAATAGAACACATTTAGGAGAATATTTGCCTTTCTTCTGAGTGTCCAGGCTCTCATTGCTGTCTGTAAAGGCCAGAACATAAAACAGCTACACTGAAGAAATTAATGGAATTGCCACAAGGAGAAGGCAGAAAATTTATCATTGTTATAAAACACACACAAAAGTCACAAGCAAAAATCTTGCTCTTCAAGATGAGTCACTTTCTGCAGAGAACACAAATACTGATCATTTCATTTTATGTTTTCAGTAACAGCTTGGTGAAACTTGGCTAAGCCTTGTCTAAATATCAGATTCTTATTTAAACATACTCAAAACAAAAAAGATTAATGCTTCTGTGTTTCTAATGGCCATAATTTCTATTTTTTTCCCCCAATGTTTGAGAACTGCTACTTATTTTGTGAAGTCAAAGCATTTAAAAAGCATTTATTTTGATGTACAGGAGTAGAATCTACAGTCATATTTCCAAGCAATAGTGAAATGATACCTATTTTTAATGTCAAATTCTGGACTTAATCATCACTATTCCATAATGAGATCATGACACAAGTGAAAACAGAGTTCATTCTCATTGCATGATGAATCATTGAAAAGACTTTACACATCTGAAAGTTCCAGAAACAATTTCCAGAACAAATATATAAATGGATTGTTTATAAATTAAACATATAAAATAGATTGTTTAAAATAAAAGGTTCATTTTAACATACTTTTTAATTTACTAAATACAAACTTAAAGGAGAAAGTTCAGGGTTAAATTTCAAAAGTAACTTAAGAATTCAAGACCATAGCACTTTTGGGGTAAAAGACTCTAGTGTCCTTCTGTAGGCACAGTATTACAACATCCCCCTCAAATCCACTTATCCTCTTCTTAGAAGTCACTTTATTTCATACAAGCATTTTTTAAAGGCTGTTTTCATTTTCTTTGCTCTTATGGATGGAAATCATCTTTACATTTTCAGACTAAAGTTGTTCAGTCAGCTCAAACCCATTTGTTCCTGCATCAAGCACATATTTTATCTTCAATAATGAATAATTCTCCTTCCTTCCACTTCCCACTCTGGAATTGTTTGAGACTCCAAACATATCCCCTCTCCACACTAAAGCAAAAAAAGGCCATTTTCTCCCATGCCCTCTTTCCCACCTTGCACAAGCACTTCTAGAAATTGGATTACCAGCCTTATACACAATATTAGAACAGATTTCACTCGAATATAAGAAAAGAGCATAATTAAAAACTATTTATATTTTTCAGGTATATGAGAATTCACAGCCTTACATACTATCTGTGTTATAATAGTAAGGCTGCACTGGCCAGACACCTTTCTTTTACCTTTTAAACAAAGATATATCATTTGCTACAGAATCTTCAAGATCATGAAATGGAAATTACCTGCTGATTTATTTTGGCTTCCACCTGCATTGCCAAAATCTCCCTATCATTACCCCCTTACCATTCAGTTTTTCTTTGCCCTTTTAAATACCTCCTTCCCCTCATTGCAAAATCTTGGCATTGCAATAACTAATTCAGAATATCTTGGATTCAAGAATGCATAGGATAGACTCAGAATATGTTCCACAGTCACCAGCATGCTCAAGAAGAGCCATAAAAAGTAACAGCAGGAAATTATGAAGGAAGTGGTTGAGATTTCAGAAAGATCTGAGCTGCAAATGTAAAATTTGAGTCAAAGACAGTTGGTATATCAGATGGGAATTGCTAGATTTCTTGATTTATGTATCTCAAATTGCTTTGTCTCCTAAAGGTCACAGATCTTCCACCAGAACAGAAATAAAAAGAGTGAGAACCACAAAACAAAAACAAGAGCACCACACCTGCTTTCTACCCTGCACAATAAGCTTAAGGTAGACAAACAAATCCTACTCATGACTCACAACCACTACTCTCCAGTCATTTAGAATTATGCATTACAAATACAAAACATTCTGACTCATGCATGGGGGAAACACTGTCTGCAGTCCATTTTAAATGAAACAGCACTCCTGTGTAAGAAGGAAACTACAGGTATGTGGGGATGGCACAGAGCAGGAGGAACAAGTGCTGAAGAACTGGGATTCATAACCTGCACAGTAGGTGCAAATACTGCTCCCTGCACAGGCTGCATCTCTGTCGGTGTGTTGAGGTAACATTTCATTACACAAAGTCTAGGATTTCTAGCTTTGCAGGGACCACTTCCCTCCACCCTCTACCATCTTAACACACTTAATTTAATCTAAAATAGGATAGATTTTTCCACTACTTTCCTTGCATTTAAAAAATCATCCATTAGTATATCTCACTGCCAACCACTGGAGTTCCTCTAGCTCTAAGCACACATTCAATACAATTCCAATATGGGTTCTCCAGAGGCTAGTTTTGTTTGTTTGGTGTTTTTGTTGGTTTTATATAACAGTATAAATTTCTTCCTCTTGTTAGATTACTGGCATTTCATTGCATGGCTTCCTCTGCCTTTGCTCTGCCTAATAGGACATTCAAACCTTTCACTTGCTGCAATTTGAAAATAACAGGGCTCAAATCAACTAGTCAAGAAAAATAATTCTGCATCTCTGCAGAGCTCTATCATCTGTCACCACTGTAAGAAAACAACTGAATCTGCCCTTTTATGCAAGATATTGGATATGACACCTGTTACAACAGCCTCTCTTGTATTCATTTACTACCAGTATTTTCCTGTTAAGCTCCACAAGACAGAAAAGACAAAAATACACCTTTTAAGATAAAATTGTAGAAAAAATATCAGACACTTAATAAAACTGAAGTTAGAATTGCAAAATGTTTTTTGCTGAAATCGCTGATCTAAAATGTAGAAGGAAAAAACTTCTCTATGAAGCTTAAAGAACTAATTAAATACATAGAGGATTTAAAATGTTCACAGCAAACCATTCACACTTCAACTGAAGAGGAAAATTTGCCAAAAATAATATAGGCAACACATGAGCATTAAATTGTTGTGATGGTGCAAACAGTGTGCCAGCAAACAAAAAGGACAACATTAATAATTTGAATTATTAGTTTGTGAAGAGGAGGAGCATCATTAACTCTCTCCTCTAAACTGATTTTGCACTTCCCTCCAGTTAATTTTCATACTTTCAGGTTCTCTGAATAAATTAAGACATTTTTCTTTCTTGTGATCTTTTTCTAATCAATACCTCAAATATTATTCTAACAGTTCAAGAGAAGTTTCTTGTAGGGTTTTATTTATTTTATTTTTGGGGGGTGGAAAGTCTGAAGAGGTGGTGGCATTGTTTTGCTTTCCACAAGTGAGAGGCTCAGAAACTGAATTACATAACCATTTATTGAAAACGACCTGTAACTGACCATAATTTCATCAAATAGCTAGATAATTAACTTATCTGGCACATTTTGATTTAAGGATCAGCTAAGTATTTTTGTCTAAATAAAAATCCCTCCTAGAACTGATTTATATTTTTTTTTTCGCAGTGGTTTTCACAGCCTGAAGATTTCAGACCCAAAGTGCGTAGTACTTCCCTTTCATTTGAGCTGTTCCTGCCTTTTAAACTAGCTGTTAACTAGTCAAGAAACAATGAACTGTATTTGTTACAGCTGAGACATTCAGAAGTTAATTGCTGACATAGATGTGGCAGCTTTCCCAGTACAGGAAAAAAGAATGTATGGATTCAAACTACTTTGCATTCTGGTCAGAAACACACACAAGCAACATGACAACGAACTTTGCACTCAAAAAGATCCCTCTTTCAGAAGGCTGCATTAAAGACTGAAGACTAAATAAAACATCTTGTTTACCAAAGTGACAGATCTGGTCTGTAAAATCAACAATCAAGATTAGAAAATCAAGGTACATATTACATACAACAAACTAGCTCCTAATAAAATTATAAATCACCTTGTCAAACAGCCAATTTAAACATGAGGAGGAAAAAAACCCCAAACCACCACACTTTCGCTGAAGTACAAAAAGAGTACTAAGATACCCACATCACTTTCAAGCATTTAAATGACACGGAGACTAAAAACGCTCATAGGTTTGTGTGTTTCCTCAAAAATACAATGAGCCCCATTGGAAAAAGTGTTACTTAAAGAAAACAAAATAAATATTTATTAAATATCCAACTGAACAGAGAAATTTAAACGATTTTCCATACACAAAAAAATTCCAAGTATCTCTGACCAAGTGGCACTGCCTTCCCTCTTTGGAGTTACTCCAGTGGTAAAGTCTATCAATGTTAGAAATAATTTCATTTGTTTGGATTAGTGTAACTTATAATTTGTTCATCTGAGTAGTCCCTAAATAAAGACAGAAACACGGACTTGTTTTAACCCTGCAGAACTCAGGAGAGCATCATCTCAGATCACTGCAGAAGCAGCACCAGGCACCTGTTTTTGCCTGGACAACGCCATCACCACAGCCTGGAGGCAGGGAAGCTGCCCAAAAACCTCCTTTCAGTACCTAAGAGTACACTGAATAACATCCAAACAACTAAAAAAGTTAAATGAAAGTTATGTTATTGACTTTGAAGAAGAAACTATATATATATATATCCATTTCGAAGGCACATCAACATTTCTTCATCTGGGGAAGAAGTGCAAGGATGAATATTCATAGATGCTCAGAAGGAGGTGGTGATTGATTTTATGAATTTATGAAATATGATTGGTTTAAAATATGCCTTTTCAACAGCCCTTACATGCAGGTTTAAAGCTGCTACTGAAATGTTGAGACTCAAGCTCTCTACATTCAGTGCTCAGAACATGTACATGAATGTATTTTAATACAGTGGAATTCAAGAGTTAAATTAGATACTTCTACAAAAGTACAGCTGCATTCTCTGTACCTCTCTCCTTTTTACAATCCCCTTCTTGTTCTTCCACTATTCTTTTCCAGGTCTTTGAGACTTGACTTCAAATAAATTACACTGCTGTTTAAACATCTAGTCCAATTTACAGCATTAGATAACCTCTTGTGTGTACAAACAATGCAGGGAGCACATAAATTTTGCCCCTCTAATTACTCTGTTCTCTCAGTTGAGCTAAAGGATGAGGGAGTGTGCATTCCAATCTGCACTCCAGAGCACTCTCCTTTTCTACTGTGGGGATTGGAGGAATCCAGGGAACTCCACAAGGGTTGTACCAGCACTTGGTGCCCTTTAAAATGCTCTCAAAACACTTGCAATATTAGTAACACCTTTGTCTTTTTAATGTGTTACTGGTCGATGGAATGTATGTAATTATTTTGTTCTTTCAATATTTCAAACTAATATTTTCAGAAATTTAACATTTTTTTACTAGTATTTCAATCTGTTTGTGGTTCATAGAAAGACAACTAGAAAACACCATGCCACTTGTGTTTAAAACAAAATAAAACAAGAAGACAAAATCAGGTCCACCTTCACTCCCCCCCAAAAATACAAAACCCCAATACTACAGCTAACCACCCTGCCAATTTTATTAAGTGGAGTTTGGAAGAAAGAAGAAAAACCCTTATCAGGTTCTGAGCCTATCAATACTTACAGTATTTTTCTCACCCAATTTCATCTACCAGTCCAGCATTCAAAACCAGCTGGAAGACCAAAACAACCCAGCTGGCCATGGAAGGAAAACAATTTGGCTATTCAGTTTCATTCTTCAAAGAGACAAATGCTGACAGCTCTCATTTCAAAACTACAAAAAAAAATATCTGATCCAGTGTCAGAATAGTGAGTGGGGAACACAGATTTAAAAACGTGTTTTACAGAATCTGTAGTGGGTTTTGCCTTCATGTTGGGGGGGAGGTGTTTGTTTTCCTTTTTTCTACCCCCTCAATCTAGTTTCCCACAACTAAGCACATTTCTGTTTTGTTTCCTTGACTTCTTAAAAAGAACCATCCAGTATTCTACTTGCTAATCTGCAGATATGAAGAAAGGCTTCTGAGGACATTCCTTTGGATGCTAAAGGACTGACAAGTCAAACCCACCAAATATTCTGGCCTCAGATAAAGCCCATTGAAGAGCTTCTGGAATCAACGTGCATAACACCAAATAACAGTGAAATCACTTTACACTCAGTGCCATTTTCATGTTCATTTTGACTCTATCTTATGATAAAATAAAGGCAGAGTCACTGTTAAAGCACTGGAATGAAATCAGGAAATTGGTTTGATTCCAGATTCATTCTCTGTCTCACTTTTCTCAAGCTCCTTTATGTTTCATTTCACATTAATTAAGGAAGAAAACATCCACAGGGGCAAGACTTGTCTGTTTTTGTAAATAAAGACTTCATTTCCACATCTGGGCTTTAATATAAAAGGAGAAACACATTTTAGTAAAACCACTGCAGTAAGATTCCAGTTAATTCTGTTTCACATGCTAAGACAGAACTAACCCAAAAGCTAATATATCTACTAAGGGTTACTATTTAAGATGCAATATTAACATCTCCTTTTTGTTCCTGGAGCCTGAATTAGTTGATTCAGAGTGTTCATTGGGCCATACTAACAGGTAAAATCCTTGAGGCACAAAAGAAGTTATTTGTATTTAGTCACAAAGCTTCACAATGGGAGAACACAGGTTTCCTGCCTGCTAGCAAGGTTCCAGCAAGAAAACTATAGGCTGTCAACTTCTTTATGAAATACTTCTACTCTGTTTAAATGGATACCTATTCTATTATCTGGAAATGGTTGGTATTCAGTCTATCACATGTATTCAACGATTTTATTTGTATGAAGGTCAAAAATACACAGATTGAAGATAAAGTAATAACCTTCAAATTTAAAACACTCTTTAAGTATTAACCATTTAATAAAGCTTGGAATCCCCTTCTCACCAGTAGCTCACATTCTCTCAAGTTCTACCATTTTGAATTTGGTACTGGACTTTCTTCCAAAAAGATTATGTTTGAATCTTGCTTCTGAATGTAAACCACATGGGCATCCTCAGAACATTGTTCCACACTAATGGCACTTATTAAAGTTGGAATATAGGCCAGTATGGCTTCTGAAAATGTATGAAATAACACTGAGTATCTGAAAAGATGGTTCAGCTTTTAGGGTACCACCCTTGGGAGATTGCTCTGTGTGGCAGCCCCTCCATTTGGGTCATACATTCAAACTGGGCCATCAGTAGCAGAAATATGACTTAGCATGATGAAGAGACACCTTAGCTTTAATCTGAAAACAATACACATATGTGAATACAGTTGACATTATTTGCCTATGCCAAATAAAACTATTTATTAGGACACAGAAGTCCTCCTGTCACAGAAGGAAGATGCTGTGCCATTTAGATTCATTGGTTTAGGTATGCTTTAACTTGAGAACCTTGGCACCATCCTGCCTTTGTCTTCCTGTGTGGATGTCAACGCCATCTTTGGAAGGCAGATGCACACTCTGAGATGGGCAGATGAAACCTCATGGCACTGGGTGCATCTGTGATTACCACAACACCAAGGTAATGATAATAATCCATGATGACAGTTTGTCCAACCACTGTCACAGCAATGGCAGCTCAAGTTCTTGATTTGGAACTGGTTTGCCTTCATTAAGCTGGGAGCACACAAGGAGACTTTGCATCTGCCTAGAAGAGAACTAGGGGACATACCTGCTACCTCAATTCCATGCTTTTCCAGCGGTGAAGCTTGAGGTGTTCTGAGGATTAATACATTTCATGCTGAGAACTCCTCAGCAAGTTATTGGTATTGAGTGGCACAGGCTTTCCAGAGAAAAGTTTACAGCAACAATTTCAGGCTTCATCAATAATATGGAAGAGATAATTATGGAGAACACATTATTTAGTAGAGAACTTTATAGGATTAAAAAAAAAAAAGTCTTCTCTGGTCTGGAGAATAGTTTCTGAAGTAAAATCCAGAAAGTCTGCATTCCCTTTTAACCTTCTTTAGATTTGTGTCAGTTATTACGAAATCCATTATGTGAATATCTATACCTCTGACATTGAATGGCCAGACCACAGACTTGTACAAGTGGCAGATACTGTACCCTGATAAAAAAACAAAAGTAAGTTTTTACTTGCTTCTCATAATCACCAGCAAATCACGTACTTATTTTTTCGGTTGAAGTAGCTCTTTTTATTGCCAGGCTGGAAACTGCCCATCTGTATTAGCACATGTAAAAAGGCTGGAATCAAAAGTTACAGCACAGAGACACTTACCTCCTCGAAAGTTCAGTGTAGATAATGCTGATAACATTGTACAATGCAAGTGAAGGGAAATATTACTAGAGAAGATAAATTATGTCAAAACTATGTAGGGTAAACCTCAACATTAACACAAAGAATCTCAGCAAGTTAACTGTTTCCACTTCTTGTAAGGCAGAATAACTGAAAAATAAATAAAAAATACCAAAACAAAACAACTACCAAGAAACCAAAACCCAACATACTAAACCTTATACAAATATTTAATGAACAATTAAACTCAGACTGATAACACAAGGATTTTTTCTATAAAAGTGTTTACTAAGAAAAGTAGCTTTAGCTTCACTGTGCATTTTTTCCTCTAAAAACTGCTTAGAAAATCTTGTAGCCTCATTTTTTCATTTTTAATTCATTGTCATAGACATGTGCACCTATTTTTAGGATTGCATTTCAGAAAAACCTCAGGTAACAGAATCTTAAGAGGAAGGCTTGTCTTCCAGTCTTAACATCATGTGAAACTTCATTAGGAAAATATTTTTCTGGAAAGGGTTGTAAAGCATTGGAACCAACTTCCAAAGGAAGTGGTGGAATAACCATCCCTAGAAATGCTAAAAAAACATGGTTATGACACCTGGGGACATAGTTTAGTAGTGAACACAGTGGTGATGCTGGGTTGACAGCTGGAACTTGATGATCTTAAAGGTCTTTTAATGATCCAATGGGAACACCCCTGGGCTATGAAAACAGAATTCTATGTTTTAACAACAAAAAAGCACCCCCTAAAACAGAAAAAAAAAAAAAAATTCAAGAAGCATCCTCTCTTTGATGAAAGCATGCACTGTCAACAAATACTCAGTGTTTCTCCTTCCCTACTGCTGTAGTTTCTCCTTCCCTACTGCTGTAGTTTCTCCTCTACCCCAATACTGGTTTTTTCTGATCAAACATTCATAAAGGTACCTAGAAAATTCATTATGTCATTTTCATAGCTAAAAAAATAGAGCATCACTCCAGAAACAGACTCATCTACAGTTTGACAGATAAAGATGTTACTTATTTGATACCAGCAGGTCACAGGCTATGGATTCAACGTAAGTTATTTTTCCATTTTCAACCTTCTATTGACTTAGGAATAAACAGAGACCACCTAAAAACCTTTCAGGACACCACTCAGTGAGCTTCACAACCTGGAAAATAGTCTCACACATATTTAAGGTTCAATGAAGCAATAACAACATTCCCCAATCACAATTAAAATGGTTGCTTTTACAGTATTTACATGATCCTTAAGTCGCTGGCTACAGTTATCTGTCTTAATATGGGCACAGAGCAACAGATATCAGAACTCCATCTAACAGCAAAAGGACTCCTCCAAAAAAAGGAATATTTCTGGGTTTGTTTAGTTGTGGTTAGGTTTTTTAGATGAAATCCTGAGCAGCTAGAAATGCAAAATACATGATCCATAGGAAAGTCTATTTCCTTTCATCACTATTTTTACAGGAAACAATAGTTTCCCCAGACACATCTGATCTTTTATGCAGAAGATAAAATGTTCATTCATGTACCTTGGACCAAAAAAAAAAAAAAAAAAGGCTATCAGAGTATGGCACAAAGGGCTGCACAGAGTGAAGCAGGCAATTCCTGAGGTCTCAGAACAGAGATAAGAATCTTTTAATTTACACTAATATTTGCAAGCGATAAAGAAGTGAATATAAAATCAAAATTGTTTTTAAAATTTACAGTATGTAAGAAAAGCACACACTCAGAACTGTATTATGCACTCAGAATTGAAACCCACTACCATGATTTAAACAGACATCTATAAATTTACTTCTAAAAAACAGTAAAATCAGAATAAGTATACTATGAGTTTAGGAGAACTGTATAGAAAAAACACACCTCAGTGTTCTCCAGCCCAGCCTCATAAATTCAGTATGCACACAGGCTGTATAATCCAAATACATTCATAAAAATGCAGTGCAGAGGTGCTGGGGGGGGATTGTTTTGACTAAATGCTAAAAGCTGTTGAACCCAGTGTGTGGAACTGCCATAAACTGGCACAAATCCCTTGAACAACTGATCACTCAGACAGTGCACTTACAGACCTGCAGGCATGACCTGAATACTGAACATCTAAGGAACAATTTTGACCAGTGTCACAAACGAGGAAAGCAAACCTCTCAGAAGTGCAAACAAAACCAAATTCATGAATTTTTATACTGAATGGTAAACTTCCCAACACAGCTACAACCTGGGCTGCAACAACTAAGTGACCATAATGACTAATTACAACTTTCTCATATGTTCCCAAAGGGAGGAAATGAAATCAGTAGTTTACCATACTCACAACGTGCCTTGGGATTTATTATTAAAAAACACAGAAAAAAATATTCCGTTTTTCTCTTGTACTACCTCGAATAGAATCTGGCGCACCAGAACATCCCTTTAGTCTCCAGTTCTCCTGTGCTGTTGAATTTGCCCCACACCTTTCCAGCACTACTTTATAAACTTGCCCTCTGCTTAACTTGATTTTATATTCTTCACTAAATCAAAATTCCCACATACTCACATGGGAGTTACACAACTCCTGAAAAC
The DNA here is from genome assembly GCA_013399895.1 of Serilophus lunatus. Lineage (NCBI taxonomy): Eukaryota > Metazoa > Chordata > Aves > Passeriformes > Eurylaimidae > Serilophus > Serilophus lunatus. Next base: position 98,408 of record VXBA01005871.1, on the reverse strand, counting down.
TTCAATCAGACTCTGAAAGGTGCAATCAAGTACAACCCCTGAAACAGTACTTCTGGCACACAAGCCTCCCATCGACTTCAGTGGGAGTTCCATGCCTGCAGGGTGTGCACAGGTCTGCCAGCAGAACTCATCTAACATAACACCATTTTCTTAAAATTCTGGAGATATAGCATCCATATCATAATGCAGACAATCTTCACTGGGAAAAGTCAGTACTGGTTTTTGCTTAACTCCGAAGCCAGGGTGTTCTTCCCTAGGGGGTGGTTGGGCACTGACCAGGCTCCCCAGGGCAGTGGGCACAGCACCAGGGATGTCAGAGCTCAAGAAACATGTGGACAATGCTCTCACACCTATGGTGACTCTTGGGGATGGTCCTGTGCAGGGATAAGGGTTGGACTCAATGATCCTTCTGAGTCCCTTCCAACTTGGCATATTCCATGATCCAAATAGTGTCTTTCCCCTATGCCTTGAGGGCCTTTATATGGAGAACGTGTTAGAAGCATGCTGTCCCAGGAGATCATTTCACATATTCTGGGCACCCATTAAATGTAAAGCTTTAATACTAAAGAGCCATAATGACAATACTTCTTCCTCCCTGTTCTTATGCTCCGGAGTCACTGCTTTTTTGGGCAGAAATTGACTGTCATCCTGAAGGGTTATTTTGTAACCAGTCTATATCCATTTACTCAAAGATCATGCTTTCCTTTCAAGTACCTCTGCACACCCCAAGTGTTGCTCCCTGGGAATCTTTTTGTAGCAATCAAAACTCTCAGTACTCATCTCACCGGAGCACCCGCTCAAACACCTTCAGCCTCCACCCCGGGGCGAGGCAGAACTTGCAACACTGATTGCAATGCAAAGGAGATACTCGTAAACAGGGAGGGTTTGTTACTATTGGCCTAATGCAGATCAGCTTAAAATTCAAGTACATCGTATTACTGGTTTTTAAATTAAGATAGCTACTTTCAAAAGGCTAGGGAAATGCTTTAAAAAATAAGGAACTGAACAGCAAACAAAATAAGAGTAACTAAATCATGGGAAAGCCTATGAATGTAACATAGTTCTGAGTCTATCACATCACAGATGGGCAACTTCTTCCTGCTATGGTGTGAATGCCATGGAAGAGTGGAGTAAGGAACTAGTGTTGTTTCAGTACTTACAACACAGCAATTAAGGGAGAGACTTTTTTTTTTCAGAGGTTTTTTTTTCTCTTGTCTAAGTTCTTGACAAAGCTCACCAAGCAGATCAAAGTATCAACAGATTTAAGAACAAAATCATGCAACAAAGAAAGATCTGCCAAGATCACTAAGGAAGATCACATAAGATAAAACATGACATATCCCTGAACATTGTAGGTGCACTGACAGAACTATCATGCTGTTCTTTTTCTGTCCTTACCCTGTTTCTTTATGACTCCTGTTTTGAGGCTGTCGAGGTCACTGGAGTACATCAATCTTTTTTTCTGATCCAGTAAGCACACTAGTTTGAGAATTGTACATTCAAGGGCTTTTTTTGAAAATGCTATGTGATGTTAGTCCTGATAGCCAGCCTTGAGTACATTTAACACATCCCCCTTTTCTACTCTCTTGCCCAAATGCTGGATCAGAAGTTTGTTATGCTTTGACTAATTAAAATAACAATGACATAATATTAACATTACACCATTGCAGTTTGCTTACATATATTCCATTACAATAAAGAAAACATTTCACTGTGTTATCAGTACAAAAAACTACTCATAGCAAGAGGCAGACTTACCTCTCCCCTTCAGTTTATATCTGTCTCTGACATATTCATGCACTGTTTTATGTGTTTCTTTTTCAAATACTTTATTAAGCATAAGACTCAAGTTCATGCAAGCTAAATTCAGCTGCAGTACAAAGGTCTACAAAGTTAATGGGTTTGAAATTGCTTGCAGCTTGACTGAATCTGGTGCAACGTATTTTAGTAGCAAGAAAATTGATGGCAATAAGTGTTTTTAAACTGAATTCATAGAATGCTCCAAATGGTATCTCTTGGGTAAAGTGATGAGGGCAGCAACTTCTTGTATGACTTCCAAGTAGGAATTTCAGATCATATCCAAAGAGCTGATATTGTCACTTAGGCTATGACTGTAATGTAAACAATCAGTTTAATATTAGTGAACTGGAAAGGTAATTTTGAAAAGAAAAGTTTCGTTCATATCTTTGTAAGCTATTCATATTCTACAGGGCTAGGTATTGCTGAGTTAAGAAATTATTCATTCATCAACCTCTGTCTACTTTTTAGAAATACTACTCAGGTAATTAGAACATTAAATAAAAACCATTGCACCCTTCTAAAGTCACAATATAAATTTAGGTAGCAGGAAAAATATAGCTGGGTAGAGAGAAAATGAGCCACTTGTACTTCCCTCTCAACTGAAAGAGCTACTACATTTTAAATAAACATAAATTAACATATCAATGATCTATGCTTTTTATGGAAAGCTAGCTCTTGAAGGAAGTTATATAGCACTTGGATATCAAGAAATTTATTTCAGTAATGACAGGCAGGACCACTGAAGAAGCTGACTAAACCTCCATAGTACAACACATTGCTTCCCAGCATTATCCAACTGTTACTCATCCATAAATGGGCTATTTCAGATGAGATTATGCTTGGATGATGGAAATTGGAAGCAAGTTGGTTAGTAGGTCTCCAGGCTTACCAAAATTCTTATGAAAGACATGATCCCTTCATCGTATTTCCAATGACCCTTATGCGTTGCATTACAGAATAGGTGAAACCAAATGACTGCAATTTTCTTTTCCAAAAGAGGCAGAAAGCAGGTAAAACATTTAAGCAGGTGTTTGGTTTAATTTTTTAGCAGTGTTCTTAAACAGGCAGAAACCGTGTAATGAACTTTTAGTTGGCACACTTCGCTGTCTGCTTCTTTCCCAAATTAAATTTCTTGAGACAGTAAAATAACAGTATTTGAAGAACTGGTCCTGTTTGTCTCTCATGCTGACACAAACTTAAGTCAATGGAAATTCTCCTCCTACTAGAATTAGTAGAGTTTGGCTACAACCATGGAATGGTTTGGGTTGAAGAGATCTTAAAGATCACCTGATTCTGACCCCTTGCTGTGGACAGGGAAACCTCCCAGCAGGCTGCTCTGAACCCCATCCAACCTGGCCTTGAACACTTCCAGGAGTGAGGTGGCCACAGCTTCTCTCAGAAACCTGTCCCAGTTCCTCACCAATGACAATACTCAGTCATCTTCACATTTAAGAACTACATTATACACATCTCCCTCTGCAGTAGATCTCAATTTGGATTTACATTTCAAGCTGTTACTCCCATGCATTCATTAATGATCCAGGCGTTAATGCATAAAAGCAAAGAAATTTTCTGTTCATCATCATTCTCTAACTTACAACAGCAGCGTAAATGGACAGTATTGCCCATCTCATGCTATTCCAAAAATAAAAGCTGATTACCTCCTGCCACTTGAAGGGATGCTTTCACATACTCCACTGCACCCAACTAATTCCTGCTCAGTGTGAGCCTCTGGATTTGTGCAAAGCACTTCCACAGAGCTATTCAAATGCAGGTCATTCAAAGGCTCAGGGGTCTTGTTAAACAAGGTTTCCTAAAACGTAGACCTGTGTACACACATGTATTCTTTTTTAGTTTCCTTTCTACATAACTTTTAAGTAACACTTGGATTTCTTTTTCAGAATTTGCATATCATAAGCTCTCACCACAAATAGCTGTAACAAGATAAATGACTCTCCTTGGTTTTCTTTTTTTATTGCTCTCCTGTATTCTTTTCATTCAGTAAACTAAGAGGTAGAGTCTAAGCCTCCTTCCAGCAGAACAAGTCAGAAAATGTCTTCTCTGTTTAATGACATCATCAATCAAGAGATAACAAAACAAAAAAAATTCAGCCATGCAACAAAAACAAGAATCTTGCTAACCTTATTTTTGAAGGCACCCCATTGAAGATGTTATGGCATAACACAAGTTATCTGAAGAGTATCTTGCTATTTTAAATTAACTCATTTTTATGTTATCCTTTGAAAATATACAAATCCGTACAAACACAATGTTAAGAGAAATGGAGCTACAAAAGCAATAAAAAGATCTTCTTAAAGAATACAGGATTATGTCACTGAAGCTGGGCATTCTCAGATTGCTCTAAATGGTCTATCTAATAATAAAAATTATTCTGTGTTTTAAAGTAGTTAACAAAAACTGAATATTCTAGTCAAATACCTTAGCTAGAAAGCAATTAAATATAGTAAGGGAGAAACCTAATTGCTAGGTATGAATTAGGTCATAATTAACTTCTTAGGTCAAAATAAAAAGTGATAAGAGATAACAGATACCAAGAGGCCTGGATCTAGCCTATCATACTCCAACAAGCCTCCACATTTGAATAAGCCAGATATCATCCCTCTCATCTACCCTATTTCTGAATTTCAAAAGACATCAAAAACATGATTCAAATGACCTGAGATGTGTAGAACTTCAGGATACACTTCATCAAGTATATTGCCCATATTTTATAAAGTAAATGTGAGTGCTAAAAAGACAAACAGAAAAACCCAAATAAAGCATCTGAGATTAATTTGTTGGTATAAACTATTTAAAATCTGAATACCAGTTATTATCCAGACTCTTTGCCTGAAGAAGTTTATGTCCTACTCTTTCAGTAGTAGATTTTCAACTCAGACACAATGTACAGTGCAGACAAAACATGTGTTTCCAAAAATGTCACATTAACTTGACTCAATTGTCCTGGAATCAAATGGCACGTGCTGAATGTAGCTGAGGGATTACTGGAGTAAATTGAAGGAAAATCAGTAAATAAACAAGAAAAACCTGGGAAAGGTACCTCAAAGAAATGGTCAGTGAAAGGGCAAACAAAGTACAGTTTTTGTTCACAAAATGCTTGAATAAGGTGGCCATGAAAGAAATCACACATAAATTAGTCCTAACAATTCAGCAACGTTCCCATAGAAAAAAATAATTAGATACCTAAATAAATATAGGTGGTGTGCTGCAACAGAAAAAGATAAACTCCAAATTATGTTATTCAATCCCCTAGAAAAGACTTGAAAGCTCTGTGTCTTTGCCTTTATTGTTCAGATATTTCATGATTTAGAGCCACTGCAAATGATAAAAATATCTCTAACTCTGTCTGGGAGTGCACAAAACAAAACTCTCTACATGTTCCTCACCTACTGTTCTTAAGTCAATCTTTCAGAATACCTCATCAGTCAAGATTTATTTTCAGGTAGATATTTTGAATCTCATATTCACCTGAAGAGGACTTACATAGCCTAAAACAGAAAATCAAACATTCCTTTTTTGTCTTGTTTGTTTCTGGGTTTTTTTTGTTGTTGTTTTGTTGGGTTTTTTTAAGTGTGAAAAGGAAAAGGGAAGATCGTAGTTGTATTTTAATCTTAATGCAGTTGTATAAATCAACTGGTACCAGAAAACAACGGTTGGCTGAAGTCTCAGGATGTGCTTCAGATCTCAGTATACAATCAGAGTACAATATTAGTTCCACTTAATCCAGTAGAGAAACTCATTGATTTAAAAAATAAAAAAATCTAAATTTCATGGATTCAGTACACAAAAAGCAGAAAGAGGCAGGACTCCAGACTGCACTGTGGTGTGCAAGACACACATGCTGGCATCTCCCTTGGGGGATGTTCCTTATTAACAAACAGTCCCTTATAAGCATTTGTAAAGGGACACTCTTCAGGAAAAAACAAGAAGAAACTCACTATCAAAGTAGTGAAAAGAGGCAACTTGAAGCACAATGACCAAACAAGTACTCACTCCTCTGAATCTCCTGGATGAGCACAAAATAGATTGAATTCTACAAGCAAAACATTTGCTACTACAACTTAATAAAAATTTCCTAACCTAAAGAAATACGTATTATGCAGAGTGATAAAAGAAATAGGATTTTGCAAGCTGGGAAGATGTCTATTTCCTCCACTTTAAGTCAGAGTCCCCAGACACTTGTAAAAACCAGTGAAGCTTCTTCTGAGTATTGTATCACTACATGGTTTAAAAGGCAGCTTTACAGAGTGGAGTATGATTTTTTGGTTTGGGGCACAGGAGGGAGGGGGGGCATGTGGTTTGTTTCATTTTTTTTATTAAAGTACAGCTAATTAAATTTGAGCTTTTCACTGTGGATGAATTGTCTGGACAATCCCTTTGTTTTAGCGTAATAATATTGCCAGTTAAACTCCTCCCTTGTGATGAAATTAGGAGAGGGAATATTTGGCCCTGGTAGATAATTATGACATTCATAAGGTCTTAACTCCAGGGGTTGGGGGAGGGAGTAGCAGTCTGCTACTTGTTTTCAAACTGCTCTGATTTTCTGGAATGGAACAAACACAGCACAGTTCCCTCTCTCCAGTCAAACACCAGCGCTTTCCAAAGAAAAAGCTTCAGTCATTCTTCATAAAATCTACTGCAGCTCTATTCTTCAAAATATAAATCCTCGAGCCAAGACTTTGAGTATTTCCAAACCAAATGATCCAAATCTAGTTATCCTTTTTCCTAATGATCCACATTATTTCTATTTAACATCAAAAGAGTCGTAATTATCATCTAATACTTGCATAATAATGTTTTTCTTAAAAACAAACTAACAAAGTAATCCTCACAAACACCACAATCATCAGTTGATGATGTAAGTGTCAAGTGTTCCCCCCCACTGCATTCCCACTAAAAAAGATAAATCCCAAGAGTTTTTATAATAGCCTCTCAAATGATTTGGCTCAATTCACGAAATTCTTTAGATTATCTCAAGGAGGTGTCAAAAAATAATCCATGTACAATAAATCCCTCACCATGACAATGCTTATTAAAAATAATTTTTAAAAAATCACAGCACTGCAGAATTTTCCTCTCCCCTGGCAACATAAATGGGAATATTTTCCATATGCAGATGTTCTCCCACTCCCATTTACCATGCCTTGCTGTGGATGGAGGCTGAACATTTCTGCTATTTCTACAGCCAGTTCAAAAATCTCACTCTTCCTCTGCCAACACAATTCACTCACTCTATTAAAAAAAATAAAATAAGCTGTTTCTTTAAATTGAGAGCAATAACAACTTACTATCAATATTAGATTTATTCAGCTTTCCTCCTTTCCTTCCCCACCTCGCATCTACCTTCCTGTAATTTTTAAAACACGGCTTAATAGCAGCATCTATAATTTCACTCCATTATTTATCTCCTGACATTTGTGATAGTAAGATACCAAAACTATGCAATCCTCCTACGCTACAGCAGTTACACTTCACGAAGTAGCTTTCCACCATTGGAGGAAGCACAAATCACATCCCTACGCACATCATTACACCCAGGTAGACCCATGCAAAGCCTGGTAGCTGCTTTCCCGTCCTCCTCCTTAGCTATCCCAGTGCTGGCTATGTTGGAACCCTCCCGGACTGTTGGAATCGCTGCTCATCCAGAGACCTCCGGAGCGCAGCCCGAAGCGGCAAAAGCACAGAAGCATTTCTAGAGAAACTGAGACCACCTGCCGCCTCTTCCCTACTTATCACCGGGAGAAAACACCCGGAACGGTGAGAGGTTTAGCCACAAACCCGTGGAAAACCTCCGCAGCTGCAGCCTTCATACCTCAAGCCACAACAACACCAACACCTCCCACCCCTCCTTCAAGCGCAACAGATCCCGCAGCCCTGCCACAGGGCACGATGTAGCGCCGGGGTGACACATCCAGCCCCATCCCAGCCCCGTCCCCATCCCGGCGCCGCCGTGGAGCTCTGCCGCCCTCTGGTGCCGGCAGCCGCGGCCGGTCCCCTCCCGCCGACACCCCGCCGGGGAGTTTGGGTTCGGTGGCTTTTATTTCCCCTCTAAAACCTCCTTGGGAAGGAGGGGGCCGACGCCCAACCCCGCCACAGGTGCGGAGGGAATGGGGGACAGGGGCAGCCCCGCAAGGCTCAGCGGCCCGGGCGGACGCCGGGAACTTGGCCCAACTGTTTCCCAACACCGCGGGGCTCATCCCTCGCATTGGGGGCTGTGCCACTCCCGGCGGCCCTTCCCCGCCCCGTCTCCTCAAGGAGCACAAATCCCCATGTGACCACGCAGGGGACACACAAAATAAGCAAATAAATAGATATATTTCAGCTCCCCCTCCAAAAAAATACCAAGTCAAAAGCACCGAGCATCGCGACCCCCGAGTCCGCGTTTCTCAGAGGGCTGTACGCCTACGTAGACATATCTATATACATATGCACATAAATACGCAAGGGGCTAAGCGCACCTGCAGGCACCAGCCCAGCGCGCCCCGTCCCCGCACCGCTGCCCCTGCAGCATCAGTCCGTGTCCCAGGGGCTCCGCACCCGCGCACGGCCCCGACAGCGCCCACGGGGGGGCTCGAGTCCCGGCTGGGCTTGGGGAGCGCTCCTCGGGAGAGGAGCATCCCCGACAGCCGGACTTCGGGTCAGCTTTCTCATGGGCGCTACCGCCAGTGCTTCACCCTGCTCCTAAAAACGAAGCCCGCGCCACCTTCACCGCGGGCAGATGCGGATTTTTAAGCGCGGTCCCTGGCAGACACGTTTTTCAGAATCGTTTTATTTCCCTCCCATATTAATCGTGGGAAAAAAAAAAAAAAAAAGGCAAAAAAGCGAAACCCCATGCAAAGCAGCTGAGTACGCTTAGCACCTTCCAGCTTTTTTTTTCCTCCTTTTCCTCACAAATGACACCTCCTGAAGACTTAAAAAAAAGGAAAAAAAAAAAGAAAAAGGTGGGAGATGAAGCAAGTTTTAGGTCCATCTTAATTTGGTTCCAGGATAACGCATTACTTTTTTTTTCCATTTCTTTTCCGTTAATCTGAGCGAGCGGACAGGATGGGTAACAA
>VXBA01005871.1:73443-89460 GCA_013399895.1 Serilophus lunatus | reverse complement strand
GAAAAGGCGGCCCCGCTCCTACCTTGCCCGCCACTGAGGAGCAATCCGAGCAGGTAGAGAGGCAGGAGGCTCATGTTCAGGAGCCTGCGCCGGTGGACAGTTCCAAGTCGGAGGATGCTCGGCCAGCCCAGGCAAACCCCGCTGCCGCTCCTTCCCGCGCAGCCCCGCACCCGCGGAGCGCCGCTCGCCGAGTGCCGGCCGCGCCTCCCGCCCGCTATATATCGGCGGGGCCGCGCAGGGGGCGGCGCTCGGCGGACCCTGATCCCTCCGCCGCACTCGTGGCTCCACGGTAGCGACCAAGATTCCTCCGCCGCTCTGAGTGGCGGCAGCGGGCTCGGAGCATCCTCCTCTGGTCCCCCCTGCATCCCCTTTCTACACCTCCCTCTGCATCCCTCCCTGCACCCCGGTCTGCATCCCCCTTACATCCCTCTCTGCATCCCTGCCCGCAGCCCCCGGCGGGATGAGGCAGCCCCCCCACCGCAGCCCCTCGGAGCCTGGAGCCCCAGGGATAGCAACTTAAAACGGAGAGGCGGCGGTTCGGCGGAGAATCCTACCGGAAAGCTCCCAGCATCCCGGGCCGGGAGTGAGCCCTGGAGCGGCGCGCTCCCGGGGGCCTGGAGTGTCCCTGGCATCGCCTTTTCCCTCGGGAGCGGACGGGGCTGCGCGGGGGTTGCGCCGGTGGGAAGCGGGACCGCTGCGAACGGGCGCGTCTGTAGCTAATCCCCACTGGGTTTGCGCCTGTTCATTCAGCTGTCCAGGAATTCACTTGGTCTGCCTTCTGTTATTAGTCCAGAGGGGAAAAACACCTCTGCTATTCACGGCTGCGTGAAATAAAATTGATAAAAAATAAATTGCTTACCGTTTTGATGCTTCGGTGTTGTCTCGCTGAGGATCTGGCATTGTAAAGCAAAAAAAAAAAAACAAACCATGATGGGCACATAGAGGGGTTTTTGTGTCCAGCTTGGTTTTGAAGACGTAATTTTTTCAAGGGGGTTAATTAAGCTGTAGTATCCAAAACAGCTTCCATACATTTGTCACCTTGCCACCTTTGTGATGCATGGACAGAGATAGAAGAGGATTTATATTAATGTGAAGTAGCAGCAATGATAGTAGTTAATAAAGGATTAATCCAAATTAACACATCCCTAATATTTTTTCCCAATCCTTCCTTTGCCCTTTCTCAAGAAGATTTGGGGAGGAGAAGGGAGACAAGAAGTCCCTCTGCAGCAAACTAGTATGAACAACGTGATGAATGTCTTCAGCGTGACTCTTTCTGCACAGTAGGCTTACAAAATTATAAAATATTGAAAGCAGAAATTAGGAAGTTGAGTCTTCCTTGGAAGAACAAAATACCTGATTAAATCCAAGGTCTTGCCCCAGGGGATGATGCTTTAGGACACTTAGGAGCATGTGCAGAACTATGTTGGTAGAAGGGAGGCCCAGGAGCTTTGTGCCATTGTTTGGTCAATCTACACCACATAAATCAGAACCATATTGCTCATCTACACACCACGTGGCCCTGCTCTGAAAGTAAAGATTTTTGTAATCTAGCATCAAGTGAACTGATTCATGTATATTTAAGTGAGAATTGAACTGCTATTCCTCATACAGTGCCAGAGATCCAAAATACAGCAGCTTCAGCAAAGCCTTACAGGTGAGAAATGGATTTATATTTAGGAGTTGAATGTCATGAGAGATGTTTGATTTTAGAAACCCTTGGCAGGGAACTTCAGTGTAGGTTTAGGAAATCATGACAAAGGAAATTTTTGGCGAAGGAGTTTTCCCAGATAAAGAGATTCCACCAGCCCTACTACTCAACTATAGAAAGAGATATAAGTAATAAATCAATACAGAAGGATGATGAAAATAAATATTAGATAAAAATCTTTAAAAAGAAATATGGACCTTACTGGGACAGAACACAAGAAACCCTCACTATGAAGAGGATAGGATGCCAATTTTATAAAATTTATTGTTGGTTTTAATTTTTTTGGAGCATTTCCCTTGTACATATACCTTAAAATCTATTACAGTCTGCTTTAGTTGAGGACCAGAAGCACCTGGATCTGCAAAATGTGCAGGAGATTGGAATGAAACCCATGTACAGTAGATGCCCCACCATGACAAAAAACAGAAGCAAGGAGGGAGTTTCTTGCCCCACAAGAACTATAGGTAATACAAAGAATGCTTATATCCCAAGTTGGCTTATTTTAAATCATAAATATGGTGAGAATTTCTCCAGTGCCAGATCTGAGTGGCTAGCTCTCATTCCTTTGAAATGAGAAGAGGATGCTCTGTTTCCAAACAGGATTCCTTGTCCTGAGAGGTCGGCCTAATTACCTGTCTGTAGCAGTGAGCAGAGCCTACCATGTAGACTGCCCGTGCCATAGAGGATTTGGACAAATCTGTTTTCAGTCCAGCTTCTTTGGGAAAAGAGAAACATAGACTTTGCTGCTCTGAATGAATGGAGGAAAACAACAACAACAAAATAATACAAATCTCGAAGACAATCCCATTCTTGTAATAACACTGTGAAGTATAGAGAACTCACCGAAGGAAGGGTCAGCAACTGGTTCACCCATCAGTAGCCAAAGTACTCTGTCACATATAAAAGGTAAGAGCACATCCTGAGAGAACACAGTGGAGGGACAGAGAGGGGAGGAGAGGAGAGGACAAAGTACATAAGTGTGCAGGGTTTCCTTGTACAACTCATTTGCTGCAGAATAAAAATCTGTAGAAAAGTGTCTCATAGTGAACCACAACAGCAAATCACACTGAGGTCATGTAAACAGGGACTAGAAACAGGGCCCAGCTTGTCTGCCATCTGTATCTATGTGAGTCTTGGTCTTCATGACCATACATTAAATGAAACAAAAATGAGCTTTTCAAAGTTCTATAAAACAATAATTGGTACCAATGACAACACACCTGCAGTATTTGCCATTCCTTGGCTAAAAACACTTTTCTTTAAAGAGAATCCAGGTTACTGTGGGGAAGCCTGAGACAGAATTTAATGGGTGTTCTTAAAGTGGAGAATTAGAAAACAAGATTTCTGGATAATATCACATATATAACAAATATGTTGGCAGAAAAAAACCCACATTTTCATGCTGTTTAAGTTTTACAAATAAAAACTGTATTAGTCTGCAGTGAATATTACCTCAGGTGAACTGCCAAGAGGGGCAGCATCAAGAAGTATAATAGTCACTCTTCTGGGACAGTTATTTCAAAGGTGAGGAAGTCAACTCTGATAGGTCCTCGAAGCAATTAAAATGCAACTCCAGTGGCTGGAAAGTCTTGCCAGAAAACTCTCAGAGGGAGAAAAAGGGAAACTATTGTCTGATGTTACATACACATTTGATTAGTATCTTGGATCTTTTGGGGATACCACACTCAGAATTGAAGTGGGTCTACCTGTAATTTCCCTGTCTTTCACACAATAGCCTCTAGCTTTCACAACTGTTCTATCATACACAGCTTTTCTCACACAAAGATTTACTACTGTAGTGTTAGCAAATAAGAAAGCAAGATGATTTTTCCCCGTTGTTACTTACTTGTTCTGCTCGGTGAGATTGTTTATCAGTAGTCTACCCACTGGTATGAATAAAAGTGGCAGAATTAGGCTCTGGCAACAGAACCATTTTAAGCACTCATCACTGCACTTGAGTCAGATCACAGGAACTGAGGATATGTAAACTTGCTGTGACTGGACTTGTCAAGAAACATCTCCATGTTGTTTTTGCAAGGATGACTTTATTTTTAAATTGATTGATGACTGCATGTTCAATGCAAATATAATTAAATACAGAAACTGAAATCCTGGTGATGTTTTGATAATGGACATTTATATTGAAATATATTTCCTCTTATGGACACTCAAATTGCCAAAAGATCCAGCTGGATTTGCTTGTACATCTCAGAGAAACTGAAGTGTTAAAGGAGCACCCTAAAATCAGCAGAGAATTTTAGGGGAACTTAGATAATGGAACAGTTGCAGAGAGATTGTACATCTGGAAATAAGTCGTGAGGAATTGTAAGGAAATTGGCGTGTCTTAGAGGAATTATCAAATGTTTTGGGGAACAGGAGACAAGGGATGAAAGTAAAAGAGCAAAGACAAAAATACCCCTTCTTTCTAGCACAGAATGTTGCCCTTGCAGGAAAAAGCCTTCTGTAGACAGGGTAATTTTCAGAGGTGCTCACGAACCAAATTGCTGATCATCTCCAAAGTGAGTAATTATCCCAAATAGGATGCTTTCCTATGAAAACTGAAAGCACAATTAAGGTGGCACTAGGATAAACTATACAACAGTGAACAACAGCATTATTGTGGTGAGGAAACGATGCACATAAACAAAAGATTTTACACCACTATTCTGTTTCAAGTTCTTAACATCTCATAGAGACTTTCATAAAGATCTAACTTTCATAAAAATCTCGAATTACTATCCATTTGGATCAACACTTTATGGAAAGAGGCAAATCCATTGTTTCCCATCTGTTTCAAGTCACTTTAAATAAAGAAGTCTCCTTTCTGCTAGAGAAACTCAAAACAATCTTGAAATTTTTCAGATACTAAGAAGACACTCACAGATTTTGTGAGGATAATTCTCTGTATCATTTTTTGAAATGAATGATAGCAAGGGAATGTGTAAAATAATTTTTGCAGGTAACAAGGACTGCCTAATTTTTTAAGATAGCAAGGTTGCTTGAAGTACAGTGTGCTAATTTGGTTACAATAAAAAACATTGTGCTGACAAAAGAAATCAATAAACTGAATTTATATGTCTGAAGAAAGCATTGTATGTTCCTGAGTCTGGTGCAGCAAAAGGTGTGTTAGAGAGATGAGACATCTTAACTTGTCTGAACTCCATGTTTCTGTATATTCTAGCTTACCACACTTCTAGATGTGACTCTCTTCTCAGATCAGTCATTCAAAAAACCTCTCAACAGTTATTATTCCATCACTATCAGCTGCAGATATTTGGGCAGGATTATGGACACATTAATTACTTCACCTGAGAATGATACTGCCAATGCTAAGAGGCTCCAGGTGGCTCAATTATAACTGCCTACATATCCAAAAACATGGAAGTTGTGTATTTACCTGTTTTGTGGGTACTTAAGAACAGCCTCAGACACCCTTTTTTTTACATATTACTGGTGATTTATTTCAAACTTATTTCATGCATTTTTTTTTAACTGAGAATATCATAGATGTTACCAAACTATATTTCATAAATTACTACATTTCCTTTATTCATTGGAACTGTCACCTTCATGCCTGACAAGTGTAGACACCTGCTTTTGGTTACTGAAGTCCCACCAGTCATTTGCTACCATTTCTTTAACAAAAACTATTCCTCCATGAACCATATTATCAGATCACGCAAGTACTAATATCTGGTTTTGTGCAATATTAGTTAATTTAATTGAAGGGAATATTCAAGAATATTTTATTACTGCAACAATGAAGAAGAGACAACAAGATTTTCTGGCCTTAGCCAAGCTGTGCAGAAATTATTTCAGCATGTGGAATACCAAAGAATGGTGAAAATTTGAAGAGCAGTTGTTTTTAAAGTGTCTGTGTGTGCAAAACATAGACCTTTCTCAGCTGCTGTTCTGTGACTGTGAAACTTGTTCCCTGCAGTGCTTTGAATCACGATGAATTTCAGCAACATGTGAAACAAAATGTAAATCAAACTTAGTGAGCCATCTATCCTTTCATTAACAGCAAGAACTAAAAATATACCAAACTGCATACCAAAGAAAGGAAAGTGATCTATAGAATCTAAAACTAGACATAAAGAGAAAAGGTTTATGGATACCTTTGGCTTACAGTTCTATATTGTGTTGCTGGTGGACCAGAGGCTGGACACGAGCTGGAAATGTGTGTTTCCAGTCCAGAATTCCTATTGGATTGTGATGCATCCAAAGCAGTGTGGGCAGCAGGGAAGGGGGGGATTTGCTCTGGTGAGACCCCACTTGCAGAGCTGCCTCCAGCTCTGGGGTCCCAGCACAAGAAGAACATGGACGTGTTGGAGCGAGTCCAGAGGAGGCCACCAGGTTGATTAGAGGGATGGAGCAGCTAAGCTGTGAGGAAAGGCTGAGAGAATTGGGATTGTTCAGCCTGGAGAAGAGAAAGCTTCGAGGTGACCTAATTGTGGCCTTCCAGGACCTGAAGAGAGCCCACAAGAAACATGAAGAGAAAGTATTCAGAAGGGCTTGGAGTGAGAGGACACGGGGGAATAGCTTCAAAATGACAGGGAATGGGTTTCTATTAGATATGAGGAAGAAATCAAGTACTCGGAGGGTGGTGAGGGCCTGGCACATGTTGACCTGTGGCTGCCCCATCCCTGGGAGTGTTCAAGGGCAGGTTGGATGGGTCTCTGAGCAACCTGATCTAGTGGAAGGTGTCCCTGCCCTTGACAGAGGGGTTGGAATGAGATGATCCTTGATCCCAGGCTATTCTATGATTCTGTGAAATGTGCTGTTTATTTTAGTGCTGCTGAGATTGGAGTATCTGGGATTCAGAGCTATCTGACTATCAATCCATGTCACTGTCCCAGATTTCATTGGAATTGGGCAATTGTTTATCTATATATGATATAGTTGATGAAGGACTGTCAATAGTCAGTGAAACCTTTATGGAGGACCTAGAAATAAGCCTTTATTAACTGGGAGAAGAGGAATACAAAATTTTTAGTACATTCTTTTGTCCAAATGATAAGAGAATCACCCACAGCTCCAATTCTCAACAGGGTCATGATGAAAGTGCTCAGCTGTGATTTCAGGAGGAGAGTAACAACTAAACAATGACTGAAAATTCAAAAGAATGTGGGGGTTTAAGCAAGACTGTTTTGAAGGCATGTGATCTAAACTCCATAGTTAATACCCACATTTATCTTTTAATTTAATTTTGGACCTTCAACTTCAGAAGTTCTTCTTCATAAAGAGACATCTGCTCCTTTAATGAGATATTCTGAGCTCTTGATATCATGCAATATATTGATACAACCAGCAGCTTGAAAAGTTAGCCCTGTCTATTACACAACATTTACTTTCATTAGTTTTAAATCTGATGTATATTCAAAGACAAGGGTGCTCATTTGGTTTTTCTCTAGATGCTGTATTATAAGAATAAACAGTTTCTTTTGTCTTTTCTAATTGGGATGATCCCCACTTATTCATCTCACCTACTTTTTTTCCTGTCTTTCTAGTATGTTTTTCATTATCCTTCTATATTGTTATTACTCTTAGTAAGACAAGGAATTAAGCACAGCACAACAAATGAGGCTCAGCTCCTGATTTATAGTGAATTATTTTTACATCCACAGATAGAGGTTTTTTTAATAATGACTGCCTTGATCACCTTTCAACTGACTTCAAACCAGATTGCAATACTGCACAATGTCTTCCGTAACTTAAAAAAATATGTAATTGTCTCTATGTAAAAATTTTAAATACATTTATGAGATCCTTAATTAGAAAAGAAAACCCCTTTTTCACTGCTTTCTTGTTTAGATTTTCAAAGTAAATACTGAATGTTTTCTATAAATAACTGTTTGAGTTGGCAAATGTCACGGCGTTATGATATTTGTCTTAAAAAGGGGGGTGGGGGGAAAATCTGTTTTGTTACTCAAATCTATGTTATCCAAAGTACATAGAAACATAAAATAGGTTATTTCTTTGGAGATACATAATTTTCTAGAGATTGTTCTCAGCAATTCAAGATTTATATTTGTTTTTACCCATATTAACAGAGTGTGGTAGGCCAAGAAAAATAATTATGGAGCAGTAAATCTTGTAGGGCGCTAAAAATTGTCTGGGCAAGTAAAAAGCTCACTTGAAAAGATGTCTAACTTAAAATAGGAGGCAAACAACCAACAATACTTACATGCACTGTTGAGAAACATACTGAAATTAAACTTATCTAAAATAATAAGAGTTGGGTTTTCAATGCATTTGCTTATGCCTTTTTATGTTTGATTTCTTCTGTGTTAATGTATTTATCATCAAATAATAAGGAATGATGTGTGAGAAATACATCTTGAAAGAATTTTACGCCAACTTTAACAGAGTTAAAATTTGAATGTATTTTTAAAACAACACAAACAATTAATTTAAAATATTCATTTGGGACTGCTTGCATTTGGTAATTTTATTGTACAGAAAAGTGTGTAACAAACTGAAAATTGAGAAAATTCTAGTTAGGAAATAAACTTTAAAATATATGAAGGCCTAAATTTTCCTTACTCTCTTATTTGAGCAGATCTCAACCTTCTCAGAGCCAGAGAAAACATAAAGATCACTTTCTACTGAAATACTTGGAACATGAGGTCCTCAAAGATTGAGTTTCCGGGTGATTCAGTTCATTTTCAGGTGCACATGATGACTATGCATGTACTCAGGCTGCTTCAACTTGGGCCATTTAACATTTTTAGTTTACTTATGCCCCAAGGTCTGAAAGCATGATAAATGAGATGAGTACTCACAATTAAGCTTGGGTCTTCCCTCTGGCATTTTTTTTTTGTGACTTAGACCTAGCGTTCAACAATATTTTCAAAATTATAGGAAATTTCTCTTATAGCTTCATAAGTAGAAGCATCTGAATTCTTGATACATTCTTTGAGGGGACAAAAAAGAACATTTTAAAATCTCACAGTTCTCACAGATAAAGCACGATGCTGCAGAATATTTACATTACTGCAGAAGAAGCAAGATCATCAGGGAAAACAAGCAAAGAAGTCCTTTTTTTATTGCAAGAACTGTGCCAATAACACTGATGAAATCATCAGTTATGTTTTTGACAAGCAAGAGAAATCAGTGTGCTATATATATTGCTGTGCTGACTTTTACTTCATAGGAAAGAAAAAAAGTGGAGGGTTGGGGAGGATCAATATTTGTCAGACGGAGAATTAGAGAGTAAAATCTTACATAAGGGATTAATAAAAATATTATTTTTAATATCTTTTTCTTGAGTTTCTAGGGTTTTTTTGTTAAATTTAGGAACTCAGCAGAACATAACCAAAACCTGTAGAAAGAATTCAAAACTAGTTTTGGACTGATTGTTTTCTCTCTTCACAGAATTATAGGGGATCAAGATCTATTGAGGAGGTTTGGAAATACAGACTAGCATCTCCATGGAATTTTTTGCTTTGGATCCAGAGTACTTACTGAAGTCAAAATTATTTTTTGGCTTAGGAATATCTATGTTGGTGGAAAAGATCACAAAAGATGGTAAATGAGACACATTTGGAGTGATGGGTCCATCACTGAGTTCTCCAGTGCAAGAGAGTTGTACTGGAGCAAGTCCAGCACAGGGCCATAAGGATGATTAAGGAAGGGCTTGGAACATCCAATACTCAAAGGGAGGCTGAGAGAACTGGGAGTATTCAACCTGGAAAGAGAATTTTCAGGGGGATTTTCTCGGTGTATATAAATACATGATGGAGCACAGGAAATAAGATAAAGCCAGATTCTTCTCAGAGCTGTCCAATGATGGGGGCAAGAAACAAGAGGCACATGCAGAAACACAGCAAGCACTGCTTAAATTTAAGATAAATCTCTTATTTGAGGATGGCTTCCCATAGAGGTTGTTGAGTCACTACCCTGGAGAAACTCAAAACCTGAAAGAACATGGTACTGGTCAACCTGCTTTGGCTGACCCTGCCTGAGCAGGAGTGTTAGATCAGAGGAGCTGAAGAGATCCCTTCCTGCCTCAGCCCTTCTGTGACTGTTGTAGGACTCCCAAGCTGCAAAAGAAAGAATTCTCTAAATCTTCCTCTAGTATTTTCCTTTCTCTCAGAATTCTGGTTGCCCCAAGAGCCTTTCCCTCTCTTCAGTGGCTCCTATGACACCACAGACAGCAGCCAGAGAAGATGTTAAGAGGTGTTCATAGTTCTTCATTTACGTTAATTGCCAGCTAAATCTCTACTTGAAAACATTTAAGCAAGGGAGACATGAAAGTATTTTCTCCCTTTTTTCTTCCTAATAGCATCCTTGTTGTGAAATTTCATGGAGTCATAAATAATGATCAGTATGAACTCTTGAGCTGCATTTTGTATGCATGATTAATTTAAATAATAACAGTAATTATTAATAAGCTCCAGGAAAACTTATAATTATTAAGAAAAAAAAAAAGAACTAGTAAAGAAATCACTCTTTGATTCAGGAAAATCATACTATGTGTTATAAATGTCACTTAAAAGAAGTTACCCTTAACAGCTCAGGCTGTCTGTAGTTCCAGTAGTAAAATAATTTTGGAAATGTTTTATGGAGAATTATGAGATATCCATTCATTTTTGTTGGTCTCATGAGATGTCTCTAACAAAAGTGGTTGTTCAGCCCACTTTCAGAGGTAGGGCTTTATCCTGTATTATGTGATTATTTGATAAGAGCAAATAAATAAGTTCTGTTTGACCCTTGATGTCCATATTTCAGTCCATTTTCATTATTTATATGAGTTATTCTTCCATTTCCTTTCTCTTTCTTTTTTTTTTTTTTTTCCTTTTCCTTTTTTTTTTTTTTTTTTTTTTTTTTTTTTTTTTTTTAAGAGTTGCTAATTGTTCTTATGGTATTTTCCTTTAACAGTCCTATTATACTTCTGTTGCCTTAACATCCTCTGATGCCCATAAAAATAAAATTTGCCTATTATTTATGATTGCAGTCTATGCTTGCTTTTTATTTTTATACTTCTGCAGATCGTATTTTGGCCAGATCTCCACATTAGCTGGGAACTTGAAATATTTTTCTACCTTCAAGTTATGATCCACAGTGCTAACATGGCTACTGAACTGGAGCATGCTCTTTTAAAAAGCTTTCTGATGGATTAGGATGGAAGAAATATGTTCTTACTCTCCGTTACAAGAGCACAGTCAGCTTGCTGAACTGACATGTATAGGTGATGCACAGTACTGATCCAGTTCACATGCTGGGATAAATCTTTAATACAAGAAAAGACACAAGGAATTCTAGAAATCTTAATTGGCCACAATGTTAAAATTTGTCAAGGTATTTTAATAAATATTTCAGCTGTATTTGCCAACATCTCGTCAAAAGTACATACAACTTGAAGCCAAACTTTCTATTTCTCTCATGCCATTTATTTTTACTGTCTCAAAAATGACAAACCTGACAGTCAGTAATATATTGTCCAGTGACACCAAACCTTTCCTGATTATTTATTGCCCTTTCTTGCAGTCTTTCTAATTGGGAATCATAGAATCGCAGAGTCAGGTAATGGTTTAGCTTGGAAGGGACCTTAAAGATCATCTCATTGCCACATCCCTGCCCTTAACAAGGAAACCACTCACTAGAGACCACATTGCTCAGACTTCCATCCAGCTTGGCCTTGGACACTTCCAGCAATGGGGTAACCACAACTTTCTCTGGGCAACCTGTTTCAGAGCCTCATCCCCCTCACAGTGAAGGCATTTTTTTTCTAATATCTAATCTAAATCTACTTTTTCACAGTTTCAAGCCATTTTCCCTTGTCCTGTCACTACTTAATGGAATTATTTTGGATCTGTGTTTTTATTGATGTCTAAATGGGATTTGGAAATACCAATCTGGATTTTTATTTCTGCAATCGAGCAAAACCTCCTGTGGCATTCAATGTGATTTCAAACTTTTTTCCTATTTTCAATGAATAAGATTTACACAGCTGAGATAGTGCCTTTTCCTAAATAACCCTTCCATGAAAGTTAACAGAGCAGCCAATCTATGAGGGATTCTCAATCTTTAGGAGCCTTTTGAAGATAAAGAGAAAATGTTGGAGATTTTGCTCTTGCTTTGCTCTGAACACCAGAAGCTTTAGAGTAATGTGTTCCATACACTCCTACATAGAACAACCACAGAACCATAGAATATCTTGAGTTGGAGGGGATCCACAAGGATCATCAAAGTCCAGCTTCTGATCCTGCACAGGACATCCCAAGAGTAACACCATGTGCCTGAGAGTATCATCTGGACACTTCTTGAGCTCTGTCAGTTTTGGTGCTGTTCCCTGGGGAGCCTGGTCAGTGCTCAACCACCCTCTGGGGGAAAAACCTCTGTCTAATATCCAACCTAACCCTGCCCTGACACAACTCCAGCCCATTCCCTGGGCTCCTGACCCTGGTCCCCACAGAGCAGAGATCAGTCCTTGCCCCTCCTCTGCCCCTGCCCAGCAAGTTGTCCCTGCAATGAGGTCTCCCCTCAGTCTCCTCCAGCTGAACACACCAAGTGCCCTCAGCTGCTCCTCACACACTGCCCCTCAAGGCCCTTCACTATCCTTATCGCCCTCCTTTGGACACCCTAATAGTTTTATATCTTTCTTGTACTATATCCCCTTTTCTATGAATACTGGTAGTGTACTTATTTTTTCCTATCTATACACCTTTCTAATTAAAAAAAAAAAAACAACAAAACAAACACTGGAGGGGAAAGCGAAGCAGATATTCTTCCTTTTCTTTTTTTTCTTTTTTTTTTTCTTTTAGTGTTGAAAATGTTTTATCTGATAAGCGGAAGTGGGGAGTTGTATATCTATATTTTTATAGTTCTAATACATTAAATATCAAAGTGATAGAATATCAGCATTCAAAAAGAGAAAAAATACTAATCTAGAGAAGAGAGTAGTTTCAAAAAGATACGAAAGTAAATAGAGTCAAGACCTCTAGAAAATTAAGGTTTTATATATGTTCAGATCAGCTGCAATATTTTCACTTAAGTGACTACAATTCAAGTAAAGCAAGTATTTCACTTCCCTGTATGTACTACGAGTTACACACTGAGGCCAATGACTCTTAAATGACTGAGTGTAAGTACTTAGTGTCTGAAAAGTCTTTACTGGGGGAAGAAATACACTTCTCCTTGAAGACTAACGGATGAAGGTGCATGTGCACATTTAGGAAGGAGGTATCTTTGAACACCTAACCAAGAAAATGGGTTTTGCATTTGATTCTAATTGTTTTCAGCCTTTTTATGAGTTTTATTCTTGGAAGACAGTACTGTGGCTCTAGATCTACCATCAGATAATTCCACTTAATGTATTTTGGATCATTTCTAGCTCAGATAATGGTGTTGTGATTTGCTTGAAATACAATTTCAAAGCCTGAAAGTCATAACTGAGGTAGAGTTATGTTAAGTCAGAGCAAATGACCTTTGGAGGTCATGTAGGTCATTTTTGACTTAAAAAAGGATCATTTCAAAATTAAATTAGATTACTCAGAGCTTTATGAAGGCTACAGAGGGCCTGCCATTCTCCTGAGCAGTAAATACAAGATAGGTGTACAATGAATTTGCATTCTATTCAGTAAAGAATCTATGACAGCTACAGTGTTCTGCATTAGGTGACAGCATTTTGAATTGTTTTGTGGGTTTTTTTTCTTAATTCTTTTAAACAACAGCAAATTTAGAAACATCTAAAATATTGTTTGATGTAGGAACATCAAAATTTTTACAATAGAACAGAAATTTTTGTGTCTTTAGTTCTTTTATTTTACACACCACTGGCCAACTCAATAGATGGCTCAAAAAACACTCCCAACCAGCAGGAGATGGTCTGACATACATCTAATATTTTTCAAAAGAAGCAGCTGATAATTGCACATGCTTTTGCTTACAGGAAAGATTCATTCTTTTTTTAAAAAACGAACATCTCATTAAATTCCCATCTTTAAGAAAGTTTTATGTCAAATAGTTTGACAAAGTTGTGTATGAAAAAGTGCTCTTAATTCTGAATTTGCATATCACTTATTCTACACCATGCAAAGGGTATCATGGTGTCACTTATGCTGCCTTCCATCATAATAGATATATTAAACAATGCAGGGAGAATGTACTTTCTCATCTGAAAGTATCTTCAGCTATAAATTGATCTGTGAAAAATAAAGGGTATATTTAATGATAAATAGTCATATCTAAACCAAACAGCATTATATTAAGAAATGATTACTTAATCATGACCAAGCACTCCAGAATTCTAGTCACAGGAATTGCAACCTCTTGTCATTCTGACTGCTAGAATACAGATCAATCTTCCCAGTTTCCAATATCATAAGGTCAAATAGTCTGTTATAGTCTGTTTCTGCTTTCATATTCTGTACCAGAAGGACACTGGGCACTATTTCTGCTGAAAAACAAAGAAAAAAAGAAGCTCACGGGATATCAGTACATTCACATCCACATTCATATCCACAGAGAAAAACTCTTAAGATATAAACATATTGTGACAGCAACTTCAACTTGAGCAAACTTGAGGTATTTGAGCTAATGGTATATTATTATATCTGTTTATATTTTTTTTCTCCTTATAATTTTAAGATTCAAGCTTGATTCCTGTCTTCAACTGTAAGTTTCTGAATCTTGCTGTCATTCTAAAACTACTATTTCCTTTGTGTCTCACTTAAAGGTAGATACTTTTTTTTATGATAAGTTGTTGGTCCCTTTATGAATGACTTCTCCAATGATAAGAAGATCTACCGATACAGAAAATTATTTTTTCAACTATATAATAAATTATTTATTTTTTTCAAAATGCAACTAAATTCTTAGCCATTGCATTTTTTTAATTATTTAAAGGAAGAAAACACTTTTTGAGACTGACAAGTTAAAGAGAGGGAAAATAAACCTATTAGTGAATGTTTTACGTGTGATTAGCTTTGCTCAAAAAATTGACTTGAGAATGATGTTTCGCTATAACGGATATAAAATTGAAATAAAGATAGTTCATTTCAATTAACAATATCCATTAGAAGCTTCATAGCAGTAAAAAATTATAACACACGCATGTTGGCCAAAAATATTTGGATTGAACCATGGAAAAGCTGCAACCCACCCTACATGACTTCAGTGCTTTTGTTTGACTTGGCAAATGGCCCGTTACCCTACTGAAATTTGTGCAAATGGCTGCTTACCTAAGTTTATTAATTAACATCAAGTGAAAAAATGAATAAGTCCAGGAGAATTCTGCTTCTCTGTGCTGGGCTGTAATTTGCACCTTGCTACCTGTATGCTGAGAATACTCTAATAAAAGTGTTCTTTTCTTGCTTCAACTTCCAGCCTAGAAACTGTGGTTAAATTTGCGAGGATAGTTTTATTCTCTGAAATGAAAGAAACAAGAAGAAAGCATAAAATAGTCCATTAAAACTAAATTTTTCTGTTTGTGCCTGGCCTGCTTATGGGGAGCTGCATGCCCTGTAATTGAAGTTAACTATCCATACCAGCACATATGTGAGTAACTCTACTGCTCTGCTATATTCCTCTAATCCAAGAGAGTAATGAAACATAAACCAATAAATTTAATCAAATCCCAGATTACTGGGAGCAAGAAGGAGAAAAAGAAACTGCTGCAAGATGTTTGGCATTAAATGCATGAATAGGAAAAGTGGACCTGTGACCTGTGACTGCTGGAGTCATTTCCAGGAAGATTCCCTTGTCATTCATTCCAACATTGTTTTCCATCACATATAATAATCACATCCTGTTTTAAGGACACTCTTCAATTATCAGTTGTAGGAACGATCTGTTGCAATCCCTGAACTATGAGCTGAATGTTTATTTCTCAGAATTATCTTGGGCTTTAACACACAAACAAAGCAGGTGGTTCCCAAAGGCAGGAAAATATTAAAAGCTGCAAAGTGTTCAGAAGAAACTGCACTCCATGAAGATCACATTTTCTTTAATTTCCTCTTGGCAGTAAAAATCTGAATTGAAGTTGATGCGAGAAAAAGTGGATAGAGCAGGGAAAAGATATGTTTAGATATTATTTTGTATTTATCTGTTACAGGACAGAAGGATTCATTTTGAGTATGTATTGTAATAGAAGCAATTCCTCCATGCTGTCTTTTTAATTCTCAAAGGGAAGAACACAACTCAAGCATTTTTATCAACACTGGTGTACCCTGATTAAAAGGAAAAGGGATTTTCAGGAATGATCAGTTTTGATCACAGATGCACGTATAGAAGCTGAGGGGTTTTGTGCTGCCTTTTTTTTTTTTTTTTTCTTTTTTATTTGGGTGTGGGGGGTTGAAAAGGGG
>VXBA01005871.1:27552-72865 GCA_013399895.1 Serilophus lunatus | reverse complement strand
TTCTCTAACTCCCAGGCCTCGTGGCTTGACTCAGCCCACCTCCATCGGCATTGGAGCCACGCGAGCACAACGACAGGTTGAAAGCTTCCCCAAATAACATCCCGGGTTGGGGAGAGAACCTTTCACTGTGTTGTGTTTTTCAGAGATTCCAAGGGCTGGGAGTTGGCTACCACCAGAGAGGGAGAAGAAAGAAGGAAGTGGCTCTTCCTTTCCACTGCTTCTCTGTGGCCAGTTTGGCTGGCCTTTGAAAGCAGTTCCCTTATTCCTTTTTTCTTTGTTTTCCTTTTTGTGGTTTTGTTGGGTGCTTGTTTTTTTGTGTTGAGTCTGGGGTTCCCTTAAACTGTGTTTCCTTTGAGCTCCAGACAAATAAAGTGTTTCGCTATTGTCACATTCTGTCATTCTTCTCGTCATTATTAAGAGTGCCCCCTAGTTAATATTGTGGTGCTTAAACCACCACATCAGGAAAGAAAATCATAACAGGAAAAATACTGGTGCAAACCAACTAGAAGAGAAGAAAAAGACAATGATGTTCCTCTAGTGTTGTTTGAATCTACCAGATATAAAGAATCATCTTCAAAGAGGCACAGTGCGAAAAAACATTCATAATTCAAGAGTAAGAGCTCAGTGGGAACAGCTCATCAAGATCACTGGCCTTGGGGAACACCTGCCCTAGTCTGGCAGAGAATTCAGTGGCATGAGATTCTTGCTTAAGAAACAAACTCAGGCACAATTAGAGAACTTGAACTATTTTCTAAAGCAAAAGTCACAGTCAGATCTCTCCTTAGTGTATAAACTCTATACTCACATTAAAACTTAGCTGTGAATTACAGACCTTCCCTGGATTTTGGTCTATTATGTTGTTTTTAAGAAAGCTGTTAATAGGTTTAGTGGACAAGAAAAAGAATCAGCATCTGGAAGTAGTATTGACTCAGAATGGACATGATTAAAGATTAATAAGTTCTTTTATCTTTTATAGCTCATATTTCTTTTTCTGTTCTCTAGGATATTGTATTTTTCTCAGATTTTATGGCAGATACTGTTTATTACAATTTATCTTTCAAGCTTAGCATCTATATTGCAAGCTAATATAGATGGGAATATGAAGACTAAGCCTTGCAACTTGTGTTTCTCTCCTTCTTTTGCAAATTTCACATTAAAATTTTAACTTATTTACACATATTTAAGCCTGCACTGTATAAGTATACACCAATAACATGTATTATCTGTGTCCAATTCGCATTCTCTGTAAGTGCTGACAGCTAAAGAGATACACTGGGGGCACCATAATCCTGCATTGAGGACTCCTGTCCTTCCCTATTATTCAGCTGAATCCAGCTATTCAATTAGTAATTAGAGATGACTATTCATTCAGATATACCACTAAAATTAGATATCTCTCCAGAAGAGCATTTGTTTCATCTTTTCTTGTTATCTTTTCAGAAGGTCTTTGTCTGGAAATGGAAGAGCTGAGTTACATTTTGCTCCTCTGATTCATCCTGAAGTAGAGTTGTACTAATGTGCGTTTTGATTAGACACTTAATGCAGGACAGCAAAAGTATCTTCCATAGAGATGACAAAACCAAGCCTCTATGATATTTGCTAATCATAAACAGCTTAGGTCAGGGGTTGTTTCTCTCTTTGGTGTTTTATGTCATGATATGGCACCGTGAGGCTTTGGTTGTGAGAATTCACACAAACAACAGCATAGTACATTTTTCTTTCTTTCTCGCTTGTTTCTCCAAAAGAAATGTTTTAGTAAAAACAATTTTGAGACAGCAGTATTTGTTGCCAAAAATGAAGGCCCTCTTCTCAAGAAAATAAAAAAATAAACTGAGTTGCTGAGAAAACCAGTTCAGATTTGCACAGTGCAGTAGTTCATGCGTACTCCCTGCGCTATTTCTGATTTAGAGACAGACATTGACTACATTAAGAGCATGGAAATATGGCACTCTAAAGACATCACTGAATTGGCAGAAAATAGAATCATGTTTCACAATTGTGTAGAACTGGCATTTGTGAAAGCATGCAGAGATCAGACGTATCTTGGGGAAAAAAGTATGTGTTGGGTAAAATCTCCATTGTTCAATAAATGACAATAACAACAGCAGATAGTGATGAAGGTTTGCTCTAAAAGGGCAATTTGTTGTAAGACACCACTGGGCACCAAAGCCGGGTTAAGTCACTTCTGCACTTACACTGCTTCTTGTCAGACTTGTCCTCCACTGGTTCAGGTGGTTCCTGCTAAAGTAATTCCTATAACAAGCAACTCAAAACATGTGTTGAAAGAATTTAAATGTATCTTCATTACAGTCTCCACCTCTGATCCTTTTGGGCCAGGTAACAGGGTTTAACACTGCAATGAACTCATCCCTTTTGCCTCTGCTTCAGCTTGGACTTTTCCACAGACCACAGTCCCCTAGGGGTTTACTTGCTCCAAGTGGAGCTTATCTGTGAGCCACAGTCTACTCAGAGGTATTGCTGCAGCAGCATAGCTTATCCATATCCAGTCACCTGAAGCTGCAGCTGTTCCAGCCTGGACATGGAGCCTGATGCCTTCAGAGACATACAGATACATATAAGTGCTCCAAAAGGGCCTTAC
Source organism: Serilophus lunatus (assembly GCA_013399895.1). Classification (NCBI taxonomy): domain Eukaryota; kingdom Metazoa; phylum Chordata; class Aves; order Passeriformes; family Eurylaimidae; genus Serilophus; species Serilophus lunatus. The sequence goes on along the minus strand of VXBA01005871.1, from coordinate 70,266 downwards.
ATGTGGCTACAATCCCTTCAGGGATGTACCTGCTCTCTCGAGGACTTATCCGCAGCCACATGCTTTGCAGTGCTCCAGCATGATCTCATGCACAGCCACAGCTGCTTCAAGGTGTACCTTCTCCAATATGACCTTATCTTTGGGCCAAAGTGCTTTCAGAGGCATAGCTGCTGTGCACAGACACTTTGAGATATACCTGCTTTAATGCATTCTCATTCACAGCCACAGATGCTTTGGGGTGTCCCTGCTCATGCACAGGTCACTGTGCTCTTGACTCGAGTTCACACTGGAGTTCTTCTACCCTGCCCAGTGCAGCAGCACAGAAAGAGCAGTGATGCCCTGGCCATCTGCCAGCCCAGATGCACAGCCATTGCTGCTACCAAAATGTTCCCAGGGCACAGCAGAGTAAGATGATAAGCAGTAGAGCACTACAGCAAGCAGCAAAATCAGAGCACAGCCAGTAATGAGCATTAGACTGTGATATACAGTAAGGCAAGAAAGCCCCATGGCAAGCACAGAAACCTGTCAATTAAAAGCTAAACAGCAGTGACAGCTGTATATTCGATATGGCACATTCCAATCAAATCTGTTGTTATCTCAAAGTCTTTGAGCTCCATATCGAGTGCTAAAACGGACTGCTTCGGTTTAACTCTAGCCAGCAACTAAGCCCCACACAGTCCCCTGGTGGGATGAGGGGGCAGAATCAGAAGAGCAAAAGTAAGAAAACTTGTGGGTTAAGACACAGTTCAATAGGGAAAGCAAAAGTGGTGCATGTACCAGCAAGCAAAGCAAAACAGGGAATTAATTCACTGTTTCCCATGGGCAGGCAGGTATTCAGCCATCCATAGGAGAGCAGGTCCCCATCAGATTTAATGGTGATTTGGGAAGACAAACGCTGTCTCTCCAAATACCCCTTTCTTCCTCCACCTTCTCCCTACTTTATATGCTGAGCATGACACCATATGGTCTGGGATATGCCATTGGTCGCTGGGGCCAGCTGTCCTCCCTGTGTCCCGTCCCAACTTCTCATGTGCCCCCAGCCTTGACATTGGGCAAATGCCGCTCAGCAATAGCTAAAACATCTTTGTGTCAACAGTTTTGAGCACAAATCCAAATCAGCCCCATCCTAATTGGGAAAAAAACCAACAACCTATTGCCATCAAAATCAGCACAGACACATAGCATAAGAAGCACAAAACCACCTTACAGAACACTGGACATAACCATTTTTAAAAAGAAAAGTTGAAAAAAAAGTCCTTATATTACTGCAAGGCTAAAATATACACACCACTGTAAGGCTGTGAATTGAATTAATCTTCTAGTAAGGTGGTCTCAGAAACCTTTTTGTTAGAGACATCATCAAAACAAGCATTTTGAGGGGTAACTAGCTGAATGTCATTCTGAGTGCTGCATATGCATTACAAATTTGAAATGTAATTGTCATCACAAAATCAAAAATTCAAATGTAACACATACATACAGAGAAAGGAATATATCAACTACTTTTTTCTAGATTCCGATTCTTTCAATGCATTCTTGTACTAGAACCTATATGGAAAATGTTACAATATAAGAATCTTGAAAGAGCTTTTAATATAGTGTTCTCTCTCTTTTTTTTTTTTTTTTTTTTGATAGGTTTGCAAGGTTGAATGGCAAAGCATTTAGTAGCCATAGGGACTACAATCAGTGAATGAGGAGGAAATAAAAATTATAGTCAAACTTTACTTCTGAGAGAAGCATATTTTGATAAACAGACCAGTAAAAAAACCTGAGCAACTAACCCCTAAACACCCTAGGGAACAAAATTGCATTTCTCACAGCTTGACTAAGACTTAGTATTTATCTCAAAGAAGTCAGTTCTCTTTCTCCAGTGCCTCAGTTTCCTTTTAGTAATAAAGAAATGAGAGGTAGTACTTCTTAGAACATATTAAGAGCCGCTGGAGAAAAAGTTAATTGAAACCCAGAGCTAGCAGCTTAAAGATTAACAATACCTAGAGTAGACAAAGCTAATAGCTCAAACATCAATAGCTGGAGTAGACAATGCCTGTAGGTTGTGGTATATGAACTGTAACAACAGTATTACAACATGCTGAATGGCTGACTACAGAAACTGACCTGACAGGATGTGATGTCGTATAAGATGACCACTTACCAACTGCTCAGTAACCAATCAACAAACAAATGAAATCAATAAAAACCAAGGAGACTCTTGACCTTAAAATCACTATTGGTCCAAACCATCACATTTGAGGCAGGGAACTCAGATTGTAAGGATATAATTACTCAGGGTTCATTTTGTATGGTGTCCCTCCTTGGAAGCACCCAGCTCAAGTTGTAGCACTATTAATAAAAAGTACTTTCATAAAGGAATCTGTCTTTTGACTTATGCAGAAACCTGGAGTCAAACCTTGTGACAGTGGCTGGCATGTGCAATTTCCATAACAGAACTTAACTCATTAGTTATTATAAAGCATATCGGTCATCACATAAAAGGTATTACTGAAGTGCAAAGGTACCATTTTAATATAAAAAGAATAAAGCATGGAACATAAAATACAAAACACTTCAAGCACAGATAAGAATGGGGAGTTTATAAAATGAGGCCAAAGGAATGAAAAAATAATTTTAAGGAAATGTGAAGACAAGAATGAACTAATATTACTGCAGCAACATTAAGGAACATTAAGGAGAAAAAGGATCAGTTGCAGTGGGTAACCCTTTAAGAGACAGTAGGGATAATTTATTGGTACAGGTGACTGTCACTGGCAGCTATTTACATGAACTGATATTTCAGCATTCTCAAAGGAGAAAACAAGGCTGAAGAGAGGACTAACAACAGGGAAATACTTACACCAAATCAGAACAAGAGCAAAAGCTGAAGCATTACTACCTGAGGAAAAGAGCAGAACAATTTGAAAAAGAAAACTGATCTAAGAAAGACACTAAAATCAACAGGACTCAATAAAAAATGGGAAGAAACCAATATATAAGATGATGTGAGACTTCCTAGTCAGAATTAATCATTAAAAGTACCTCAAGTAACAGACATCCAAGACTGGAGTTGCATAAAGAAAACAAGATAATGCTGAGTGTAAAGATAAAATGCAGAAGAATGAAAAACAACATTGTTTAAGGCTTATCAGGATGGTCTTAGAAAAGATCTTGGCGACAAACATAGCAGCTATTGTATGAGAAAGTAATACACTGGATTTTTCAGAGGAATTTTGGGCAGAAGTTACAGCCTTCAAAGAAGATGTTATAAAACCTCTATTATTACATGGCCACCCAAAGATGACTTTGATCAAGGTCATCTGGAGATATAAGCAGTTTATGGGGATAAAGAGCTATCTTGAGGAGTAAAGAGAAATAACATAAGTGAGAAGGAACAAACAAAAATGGATGTATGTGACAAGTGCGATGCTGCAAACATCAGTATTGGGTCCTGCTCTTTTCACTCTGCTTGGCAAGAGAAGGATGTTCTATTTAGTCACAAAATATTAAAAGGAAGTAAAAATGAATAGTAGCGAAAGACAGGAAATAAAAAAGCTTGCAAAGCAATTGTACTTAAAATAGCCTGAGTAGTAAAACAACTTAAATGCAGTTAAAATGCACTTTTTAAAATCCCAGAGCTAGTCAGAAAATGTTATTAAAATATAATTCACCAACAAACATGGAGAAATAAGTATCAAAATAAAACCTTAAATACATATTTTTAGGGGGAAAAAAATCACCTTGTTTGAGGCTTACAGTGGTTTGTATATCATACTTTTTCTAGTAGTGAGTGAGGACAAAATAAGTTCATGCATGATCAAAAGATTGAATCAGAGCATGTAAATAGTAAAAGAAATTCCTATGTAAAGATAATCTCTTTTAGGACAAGGAAAAGTTATTTAATGGGAAATTAATGGGCAAGTAATGTAACTTTTATAATAAAGACTGTATTGTGGTCCAAAACATTGTGAGCATTTTGGTAATCCAAGACAGTAAATTGAAAATTATTGCAGCTTTCTGGTATCTTTCAAAGGTAGACAGTAAGCTTTCCCCTGATCTGTGATAACAAGTGATTGTGGCAAAATTATATTTAGTTTTATATATGGAATGAAAAAAATGAAAAGATGGAGAATCTATTAGTTTGAAAGTATTTTGATTTTGTAGATTTTTCCTTCATTAGATTATTTGCATTTTGCAAATATTACACAGTTGTAAAAGTATGCTGCCATAGATCATATGACCACAGTCATATGAAAGGAGACATTCTGGTTTTTATTTTCTCTTTCTCCATTAACTATTTTTTTAAATCAGACATGATTTTGCCAATTTCAAACCTTTTGGAAAAGGAATTATTTTATTCCAGAAACATTTGAAAATTGGATAAATATCCAAATCTGTAGTGCACTTGGGAGTAAGTCTTGATTTTTTTCACTTTAGTTTTTGTTTTACTTCCGACTTTAATAAGAGACCCTCAGAATTCCTTTCTGTGAGGGACTCAACCCAACCCATCTCTGAGAAAGGATGAATCTCTGCAGGTTCAGGACTGTGGGAATGTTGTGGACAGAGTGATGCTATTTGCAAGAGAAAAGCCGCAATATGTTTTTTGGTATAAAACTGTAATGTAACAAAGTTGATAGTAACTGTAACAGGGGTTTAACAAGTTCTGATGATTAGGTACACTTGATTATCTACTGCAGAGAGGACAGGGTCAGATAAAAACTGTCAGGGAGACCCTTCTGTTATGTCACAAGGTTCAGAAAGAACCTCCTTGCATTCTAAACTCCTCCTCAGAGGAGAGTCTGTGCGCGCCTGGATCCAGACTTACTCTGTATAAATCTCATTGGCCAATGGTTTATGTCTAAAGGACATAATCAAGCCTTTATATGACCTAGGTAAGATTTCAAAGTTTCACTGTGCTCATTCTCAATTCACTTACCAAGTATCTGATTGGACAAGGAACATCTAAAACTTGAGGAGTAACCTTGTCCCTACTCAAGGTTAGGCCCTGGAGTGCACCCCACTGCTTTGTAGGAGAGCTCAACATACCCTAGGCTATCCACTATTTATGGAGTAAGGTAATTGTTTCAAGATCATACTTTCATATCAACTACAGAAGTGTCTTCCAAACTTGACATGAGTCCAACTTTGGCCAGCACCATGGTCGAGTGGCAACATTGCTCCAATTAGCCAGCCCTTGGCTACTGTGTTTCTATCTCTCTTCCCCAAATCCACTTTGAGTGGCCAAACACATCTGTTAAAAAGGCTGATGGTGGTTATTTGGGCAAGGAACCACACACATACACACACATACACACTCTCTAAGGGGACAGCAGTGATCCCCTCCTGAGCCTGTGTGACATGTGCCCCTGCCTCCAAGAGGAGATTGCTGCCAGGGGGCCTTTGTCTCAACGCAGAGGTGCTACAGGAAGAGGGCAGCAGCCTGCACAGCCCCAGGGGTGGCACAGAGGGGACGGACCTCCATGTGATGTCCGTCTTCTTTGAGAGCATGCAAGTGGGAGATGAGTCGACCCCAAAGCGTATCCACAAAGGGAAGTGTGTTTGTGTTCGTAAGGTTGGGAGATGGAGTTTCTCCAACTGCAGAAGCTGAAAGGCTTTAGCACTAGGATGGCTCCAGTCCTCCATGGATTATAGATTAAGGACTGGGAGCTGTGTGAACCGAGGGATTGTGATAGGACTCACTTCTAGAGGGGACAGAGTCCCCCCACCTGCTAAAGTAGGCTTATGTCCAGGGAAGGTTTGCTGCTTGCAGGGTCTTGGACCTGGGATGCTGCAGAGAGGCTGCTGATATAGTTGCTTCCACTGCCTTCCCAGGTGGGCAGCAGTATAGCCAGTAGAAACCTACAGTATATCAGTCATAACTGTACAGCTCTGTTGTCTTCTTCATCCTGCCAGTGACGAAGAAGGGCTTGTGGGACAGTGAGCACATTTTGCAGGTCAATGCCTGGGAGTACAGAGGATTTTGATGACAGGGGTTTCTTTTTTATGCCCATGGGACTCTCTCTGGAGATGGAGAACTGAGAAAGAGGTGAGATCCACCTGGCCTGGTGGGGCAAAAGCACCTTTACCAACAGGTTAACCAGGCTGCTCAGGAGACCTTTAAGCTGGAAATTATGAGGGTAAGAGATGAGCACCCATGTTGAAGAGGTGAAAAGAAAGGAACAAATTTATCTGGAAAACAGAGACGTTTGAAACAACACATCAAGTATCAAAGGGATCCAGTCCAAGCATATGCACATAAATCAGTGCTGAGGGGACAGTGTGATGCAGGAAGCTTTTGCGTCTTTTCTAGGAAATTGGTGCAAATGAGTAGATCTTTGAAGTGCCTGTACACTCATGGATGGAGAATGAAGTACAAATAGAAGGAATGTGAGATGCATGTGCAGCTGCAGGTCTATTGTTACATTGGCTTGACAGTAATATTGCAGGTTGGCGTACAAAAATGGAGTGCTGCCATGGATATGTACAGGCTCTTAAAGAAGTAACAGCTGGAAGGTGAGGAAGAAAAGTTGTTTTCTATGTGGTGATGAGCCAGCTGAGATCTCATGGGTGAGGTTTCAGGGCAGGTCAACATGAGTGACACTGTCATGGATGTCTGTTAAAAACTGCCTGTTCAGGAAGAAGCAATTGAGACCTTCTACAGATATCTGGATATTCACAGGCCCTGGCCCTCACAGAGTGTACTAGTTTGAAATCAAGCCAGTGGGAGATCGCAAGTCAGAATTATAATTTAATAGAAAAAAAAATTAAAAGAAAAAAATAAATGCAGAAGTACAAGAACACTGACAAAGTCAGATACACCCTGACACTCTATGGTAATAGCAGTCCAAGCAAAGCAGTTCTGTTGAAGCAGTGATCCTGTAAAAAGAAAAGGGTGAGAAAGTCCAATGGTAGCTCTTGTCCTCTGGGAGTCCAGTAGGTAAGCGCTCCTGTGGTGTTCAGTGTCTCAGCTTATATCCAGGATGGAATTGTTGTCTCCTCCCTCTGGGCAAAACATCTCACAATGGGATGGTGAGTCGTGTGATAAGGCCTGATGGGCCCATTAACAGCAGATAGTGCAGGAAGGAGCTATCTCTGAGTCATGGGGCGAGGCATCGATGGCCCATTAACAGATGACAATACAGAGGGAAATGGCAAGGAACACTGTTTCACCAGCTGTTTCAACAGCTAACGGAGATGGTAATAGAATATACTTCAACCTAGGACACAGAGTTATTGAACTACACTGGTGCCTGCCAATAGGGGCAACACAGTGTGGCATGAGCAGTCCATGAGGATTCTGGAGTGTATTGATACCTTGAATGGGTTTCTGGAGTACAGTGATGCCTTGAGCTTCCTGACACAGATAATCAAGAAATACAAAAGTACAAGAAGGACTTCTATAGGTCCTATATATAAAGGTCCTTCTATAGATCAGCAAGAAAAGTTGGATTAGGGACAATGTGGGCCCGCTGCTGAATGGGGCAGTCTCTTGGAGACAAATGACATGGAGAAGGCTGAGGTACTCAATTTCTTCATGAATCCCAGACCCTGAGACTCATGGGAAAATCTGGAGCAAGGAGAACTTAACATCTGTGGAGGAGGATCAATTTAGGGAACACTTAAACAGACTGAACATATGCAAGTCTCTCAAACTTATTGGGATACACTCACCAGTGCTGAGGGAACTACCCAATGACACTATGAGGCCATTCTCAGTTGTCTGTGAAAGCCTATGGTAATCCAGGAATTTGCTGAAGACTGGAAGAAAGCAAATACTTCCTTTACCTTCAAGAAGGGCAGGGCCAAGGGGTGGCAGATTAGTCAACCTCACCTCAGTCCCCAGGAAGGTGGTCTAGCAAACAATCCTGGTAACCATTTGCAGACACTCAAAGGACAAGAAGGTGACTGGGAGTAGTCAGCCTGGATTTATGTAGGGAAAATCATGCATGACAAACCTGATAGTTTCTATAATGAGATGATTGGTTTGGTGGATGACAGGAGAGAACTGAATGTTATTTATCTTTACCTTACTAAGGCTTTTGATAGAGCATGGGCTAGAGAAGTGGACAGCACGGTGGATTGAAAATTGTCCTGGATGAGCAGTGCAAAGTCAGGCTGGAAAGTGGTCCCTAGTGATGTACCCTGAGGTTCAATATTAAAGATAATATTGTTTAACATCTCTGTTAATCCAGATGATGGTAAAGAGTACACTCAGCGGGGTTTCAGGTCATATAAAACTGGCAAGAGTGGCTGATACAACAGGTTGTGTACAATTCAGAGGGACCTTGATAGGTGGGAGAAATAGTCTGATGGAACCTTGTGATATTAACAAAGGAAAACACTCTGGAGAGCAAGCAACAGTACAGGTTGGTAACCCTCTGGCTTGACATTTAAATTCTGTTTAAATTAAGAACAACTTTTATGGTAAGAATGGCCCAACACTGCAGGAGGGTGCTCACAAAACTTTTTGGCTTTCTAGCTTTAGGTATTGACAACCTGACTAGGCACAATCCTGTGTCTGCTCTGTCTGATATTGCTTTGAACATGATGTCGAATTATATGATGCCTTCCTGCCTCAACTATTCTGTGATTTTGTATTTTAAATATTCAATACTGATAACAATTGTGAATTCACTTTAAAAATATTCTGTGAAAGCCTTTGAGGCTTTAAAATAATCAGATGTATGATATTCAATATTAAGAAATATGTTACTTTGCACAAAGTGAATATAAATTTACTTAAAATTATATTGTGAAATAAAATGATAAATTACCTTTTTAGCACAAATCTTATAGATTAAATTTAAAGCTGTTAGAATATCCTTTTACATAGTACTAAAAAGATGGAATCACCTTTAATCAATATAAGTATCAAAAGGAGTTGGACAACAAATAAGCAACCAAATTAAAACCTAGGCTATAAACTAATATCCAAAAAACAGTCAGTTTTGGGAAAGTGACTTTCCTACAAACCATCTGGATTTCAACTCTCTTTATATTTTAACCTAAATTAGAGCTGTCTAGAAGGTAGTGTAAATTGTAAAGGAAATGGTATGAGCTTCTTAACATACCCCACTTATTCTCTGTACCTTCAACATTGAGGAGGCTATGGACTATGGGCAGATATGACCAGATATTTCTCCCTAAGGGGCTAAAGATAGAAATTTTCTGGGTGATAAAGCCTATCTAAATCCATCTCAGATGCAGTTCATTTACAATCTTTTCTCTAGGAAGGAATTTTGCTTTCTATCTAGTGGTATTTCTTAGGGAAATAATCTCCTCAAGTCCTTAGATTTTGATGTACTGTGTTACATTTTGAGATACTGTGCTGACATCTAATTCAAAAGGACACTGTTTTGTTTTTGTTTTTGTTTTTTTTCTTCAGGACGTCAATACCTTTCCAAACTTCAGAAACAAGAAAATGCAAAAAGTGTCCTTCTTTTCAAAATCTGAATTTTTCATGTATATTTTGGTCTGATTTTAAGGAATGATGATAAAATGTTTGAACAAAACATGTAAGAGTAGATTTATATGAGTAGATTTTACTTATGTAGTCTGTTCATTTTCTATTATCAGTAGACTGCTTAATTTGTTAGAGTATATAAGCATTTTGAGAAGGGAATATTTCTAGGTTTAATTAGATTAAAATTATATAATTAACCACATTATCTCAGTTAACAGAATCTCAGAAATTACTGATGAAGAAAGCCTATCAGATTATTTTACTTATTGCTCACAACACTTTATTTTTAATAGAGTTTAAAATACATTACGAAAGGTGAACATGTTTCAACCTCTCAGGAAATTAATGAGTAGAGTTTCACAATCCTACATCTGCAGGAGCCTTTCAGATGAAAGGCCCTGACTTTGCAAATGCTATGTACTGAGTCAGTTTTTATGTACCAAGTCATTCGCTACCATCAGCTGATGACAGTCTGTGCCCATTGGACTTAGTGCTGAGTATAGTAACTAAGAAACACTCTTCTCAGCTTTTATGGGTAGTTTAAACACTGAAAGTTCAGAATAAAAATGCACTTTTGAAATGGTAAATGTCAATATATTTATGATTTGAATAGAGAGTGCACTGTCATGAGTGAAAGAATTAAGAAAGGAAAAGAAATAAGACAGGAATCTTCAAACTCTGTGATGAAATTTCATTAAGTGGTAGAGATGATGAGATGATGTGTGTGTAGAGGTAAGGAATATTTTTGTCTTAGTTGCATATAGGATTAAAATAGCCACCAGATGCTTTAGCTACTGTGCACTAGTAGCCTACTTGGAAATCATCTCAATTCAGTAGGAATTGACTGGATTTTCACTGGTCAGACTTGAGCCTGGAGAGAGAAGGTGGTGTAAATTATAAGTGTTAACTCTTGATTAGCCTTCTAGAGGCAGCATACTGTGAATAGTGTGAAGTGATAGTACAAAGATAGCTCATTCCAAACATAGCTTAGAGAACACTGATCTCAAAGAACATGGTTTCTCAAGGCTGGCTAAGGAAATTTGAGCACCTCTATAGTTGCATCAACTGTTAGAATACATAGAGCTCTAGGCACAGGAAATTCAGTAAAAGTGACACTTCTTCAGTAGAAAATACTGTTAATATCAAATTCTCCTTGTTAAAACTTCAGTTAGGAAACAGATTTCAAAGATAAGGAAGTATCTGGAAATTAAGATAGTCTTTGCTTATTATTTTTTCAGATGCGTGTAACTTGAGCTGAATCATTTCCTACTCTTTGTAGAAGAGATTATGTGGTTTTCTCAACAGATTATTCTAACAAAAAGAGTTGAACAGATTTCCTTAGTATTTAGAATACAAATCTCATTCTGATTCTCTTTGTCTTTTTTTTTTTTTTTTTTTTTTTTTTTTTTTGAACGTGTAGTTGAAAAACATCTCAGTAATGTTGGTCTAGGCAAGATGCAAAAATAAACAATCCTAACTTTTCCCAAATACTTGATATTTTCCATTGGCAATGAAGACTGTTATCTTTCATTCCAAGAAGAAAAAGAAAGCTGTTGTCTTTCCAAAAGGTAAGATAGCAGAGAAGAACCTTTGCAGAGAAAATTAAATTCAGAGATTTTGGAGTACACTGCTTGGGCAGAGATTGTATGTGGCGGCTGCTGACACCACTGACAGCTCAAACTTCTAAAAATAATTTCCATCACTTCTGCTATCAAGCAATGGGGCTGGAGAAGCTCCCTTCTTTGAGTCTTATCTGTTTATGCTTCAAAAGGCAGAGATTTTGCAGTGATGTGCTTATATACATATAATTCTATAGATATTACAGAGTCACAGAATTGTTTAGGTTGGAAAAGACCTCCAAGAGCATCAAGTCTAACCTTTGACTGAACCCCACCTTGTCAATTAAACCATACCACCAAGTGCCACATCCAGTAGATTCTTGAACACTTCAAGGATGTTGATTCCACCACTTCCCTGGGCAGTCTGTTCCAGTACCTAACCACTGTTTCAGTGAAGAAATTCTTCCTGATGTCCAACCTGAGCCTCCCCTGGTGCAGCTCGAGGCTTTGTCTTTTTATCCTATCACTAGTTATCTGGGAGAAGAGCCTGATCCCCACCTGGATACACCCTTTTTTCAGGCAGTTGTGCAGAGCAAGAAGGTTCCCTGTGAGCCTCCTTTTCTCCAGGTCGAACAGTGTCAGCTTACTCCAGCACTCCTCATAGGACTTGTATAGGACTTGTTCTCCAGCACCTTCGCCAGTTCTGTTGCTCTTCTCTGGGCAAACTCCAGCACCTTCAGGTCCTTCTTATAGGGAGAGGTCCAGAACTGGACACTGGATTTGAGGTGCAGCCTCACCAGTGCTGAGTACAGGGGGACAATATGTTCCCTGGTCCTTCTGGGTGCACTTACTGCATACCATTGGTCCCTCCTAATGAAAAAGCGCTACAGAACGTTGCAGTGTTTCTTTGTTTCACTGGTTCTTTCTCTCCAGTTGTTTTTAGAGCATTTGTTAGGTGATGCTCAGGCACATCTAAGCACTCATCAAACACCGTGACACCAGAGCACAAACCTCCATTTCACTATTTGTTAAAATGATTTGCTGAATCCACCCAGCACGTCGACACAGGCTCTGTGTTAACCAAAGGAAACAAAATGCTTGTGAATAAGTTCACTTAGAGAATGTACATTGCATGAAGGACCAGGACTATCTTGTGTTCTCACATCTATAAATAATATTGTATGTTTCGCCAAAATCTTTCATGAACAGGAATATAAGAAGGTTATCTTACATAACAATGAAGATATCAATACAAGCTATCAATTCCAGATGAAAGCATAACTTCATCTCAGTACTGGAGTGGAAGAAGCTGCTTTTCAATCCCCCATTATCATCAAGCAAATTGAGAGTCCATGGATTGTGCTATTGTACAGAGAGCTGTTAAGGCATCTTATAGGTTAATGCTCAATAAAAATAACATATGAATAAATCAGAACAAAAAATCCCAACACCCAAACCCCACCAATAGCGTGGAAAATAGGCTTTAAAATAGTAAGGATATGTGTTTTGTGCAGTGTAGAACATAAAATATCTTTAAAAGTGGATCACACTGTTCATGAACATGAAAAAGAGAACTCTAACATATGTTTAATGTTAAGACTTCAAAAAAAAGAATGAAAGCAAAGTAAAGAAATGAAATGGTAATTCACTAACTCTACCCATTACTAATGTAAACACATATTTATGGATTTCTCAGGCACTACCCCCCCCATAAGTCACTCACTTAGGTTTACATAGGTAGTCCTGCTACAGAACACCCAAAGGCATTATATAAAATCAATACACAAAAATATATGCTTAAATATTCACGAATACAAATGTTTAATGCACATAGTCTCTGTTTAGTCTGAAAAGCAGGCAGGGATTCCAAGGATTTACTCTTTTCATATTCAAGAAAGCACCAATTTTACAGTGAAGAGTTCATTAGAAATGCATTAGATTAGATGAACACAAAATTGTACAAATAACTGCGTGCTTTGTAAAAAGCCTGACACCATTGTTTGTATGGTGGCAGATGAGCAGTTAGAAAAGAAAGCTATACAGCTGATTCATGGGCCTCACAGAATCCTAATAGTTGCAGTGGCTGTGAAACCTCATAACCCCAACTCACTTTCTTGAAGATGGAAAAGTACCATATTGTAACATGTATAACCTGTAAGTTACTCCATCCTGCCCCCAAGTCACCAGCAGTTCTTATTATAAATGCATTTGTGTTACACAAATTTCTCTAGACCCCATTTTTTTCCATAAGTCCCTCATTTCCTTATTCTACATAATTTACAAGTCCCCCAGCAATGTAGTTTATCTGCAGAGTTAGTCAAAGGAGCACCACTTTAACAGGCTTGAATTATCTGAAGTGCAGATGATGGATATATCTGGACACAGTCCTGATCACTGTGCTCTAGGGAACTCTGAGCAGGGATGTTGCACTAGATAGCCTTCAGTGGTCTCTATGATATGAAATTACAGTCTCCATGAAACTGTTGGGGTCTCATTTCCACCAGATTCACGTTTCCTAAACAATTAACTTTTTTATCTGGGGCAGTCTAACATTTTCTGCTGTTTCTGCATGTACTTTATAACCTCCCACAGAGTACATTGGTGCCAATATGAGTGCTACTTCCATTAGCAGCAGACTTCCTTTGATGTTATGCAAAACATCTTGTTAGCATTTGGGCTAATAAAAGCTATTAACAGTGAACTTGTGACTGTTCAAGTCGTGTTTATCCTGCTGGCCCACTTCCTACCTTTAAAAAAGCTCACTAACATTAGACAGTGTATTAAAAATAAGTAGTAGAAAAGACACATTTCTAAGTCACCTTCAAAACCTAGTGGCTCACAATGTCAAAAGCTTCCTCCAAGAGTTATTACAGTGGCATTTTTTGAAAATCTGTCTATTTAGAAGTGCTATCACCATGTGCAACCATTTCTAGAAGAATGCCCTTGGAGAGATTTATTCTGTATACAAAATCATGGGAATATTCTGTGATTAAAGGTCAGCACTTCACTTCCTAATCCATTCCAAATGAGACTTTAACTATCCAGTCTCATGACATGCTGGACCATGTGGTAGCTTCTCTAATAACACCAACAGAACTCTCTCCTTTGGTCAGACTACTTTTTACATGCAAGATTATCTTTGAAAATTCTTCCTCCAGACAACTGTAATTGTATTAAGCCAATATATTCATAACTTGGGTTGAAGTGGAGATGAGAGAGAAAGAGTTTGATCTTAGAGGACATGTTTTTCAGCAATCCAGCTGAAAATACAGTGGCAAGTGGAGACTTTGTGTTGGTGTCTGAGTCTATAGTCAGATTACAGACTATTGTGTGATATGTGTCCACCCAGTGCTTTTTGTAAAATTCAGTTGCTATAGTGCCTTTTAAAGTTCTACAGATCAGGACTTGATTTGGATTAAAAAATATACAGAGATATAAACGTCTTAGTAAAACCAATCAGTTACACATACTTTAATATTATATGACCTGTGGATATGTGGTTATGGGTGAGAAAGATTTGTCTTAACCTTCTGTATGTACTGAAATTCCTTTCACATCAAATCATAGAATTTACAACCCCATTAAAAAAAAAAATAAAAAAAAATAAAAAAACTCCCAAACTTAGTTATTTTGAGGCTGTCTTGAAATAAAACATGGATTTGGGGACGATAGAGCAGAGATTTTTGGCAAATGTTGGAGACTAATAAAAATATTTACTTTATTACTTCCAGGAAATTTTAAATATTGGTTCTGTAGAGTAGGATTGAACAACTAGTACCCTATAGAAGTAAAGTATTTTAACATATTTTCTAGCAAAGGTTTGAAGGTAAATTAAGCAGTAATATTGTCTTATCTTCTTTGTGTAGCAGAAATCAGAAAAGATTAAGAAAATCTGTCTTTAAGATCAACTAATCCTTAGTCTTTAAGTGACAATAAGACATTACTGACAGGAGAGTCACTGACTTTGTCTACTACATGATTTCTTGATTTAAAAATCTGACCTGCTATATAAGGATTAATCTGTGACAAACTAACTCTAGGAAATTTTGAAAATTAAGTGAAATATTTCCAGAATTTGTCTAAATAAATGAAAACTTGACATATCAAAGTGCACTCTTACAAACATAATAGAATCACATTATGAAATTTCGCTTTGGGTGAATTAAACTGCAAATGTAATTATTTTTTTCTGGTAGGAAAGTATCCCTGATACTGAGTTGTATCAGTAAAACCACACTGAAAAGATCTGCTTAAAGTTTAAATTCTTCTTTATTAATTTCTGAATAAATTACTGTTTTGTTTTGTTTTGTTTTTAAATTTCCGAGCTTCCTTTCACAATATAAAAACATAGGCTTTTGGAAAATGCTCATGCTTCATATTTGAGGACTTTTATATTTTTCTTATGTTCTTGGTTTATACAGATTCTGAGTAAAGTGCATCATTTGAACTACACAAAAAGCTTATTATTTAATTAGTCACAAATATTGAAAAACCAGCCATATCTAAGCCCTCCTGGACTCCATAACCACAAGGGGGCAGAACAAACATTAATCACAGAAATACGATTCTATTTTCTTTCAAGACACTTAAAAAGTTTCATTCCTTAAACATAACACCAGATTTATTTTCCATTTGGATTAAAATGTCTTTGCTGGAAATATTTTTTCCAAGCATTTTGTATTTCCTTATCTTTAATTATTAGAATATATTAAAAATAAAATAAAATATTATATTATTTTCCAGAGATCTTGAAAACACCACTTAGGAGCCAAGGATCATTAAACAAAAGGGATTTTTTTTTTTAACCTTATATTTTCTCAATTGGAAGCATTTTAGGCTTTGGGTTTTTTTTAAATAAATCAAATTCTGAGAGAGTTCTCAATTAAAATTTGAAAGGTTTCTTTTAATTCTGAAACTGATTCAGAAGAGAGATGTTAATTTTTAATCCTGGCAAGGCAAGTAAGATATTAGAATGATTATAATGTGACATATTCAGAGCTCAGGATTCAATGATCTCTTCAGTGAATATAAAATGTATATATTAAAGGTAGTGAAATAGTATAAGTTCCTTTTGTCCTGATGCATTACTCAATAACTATCATAAACCTAAGGGCTAAAATATCTGGTACAGTACTTAGTTTAATAGTTTGTATTATGTAAGGAAAAACATATCACATACAAGAATGATGGCATTTAAATACTGCTGAGTTTCAGTACTCACAGTTCTTTACTAATGAAATTCAACAGAGAAAAAAAGGAGGAGAGTGGATGGATTAGACAAAATCTGCATCCAAACAGTAGCAAGTACTGTTTACAAACAGGATCTGTTTCAGAGCAGTTGGAAGTTATTTTCATAGAAATGTTAGCAGACCAATTTATGGTTTACATCCATATTTTTCTGCTTGCCAAATAAAAAGTGGTAGCCAAACTCAGACATGTACCACCTTCATTCTGGCTCACAGGAAAATGCTTTTCTGCTGGCTTCTATGGAGTTTTAATGAGCTGAAGAGAACTGGGAGCATCTGATGCATGGCAGGAGACCAATCTATGTATTAATGCACATAGCTACACATGTATAAATATATTAACACACATAAAAATACATACACACATACCTGTACTGCTTCTGATGGAAATGAAGTACCTACAGAACCACATGTTATTACAGAACAGCCTAATGGCCAAACTGAAAATAATGCTGCTGCTGCTGCTGCTGTTAGACAGACAGGCTGCAAATTGCTCTGCCTGAAGGCACAGAATAAATTTCCTCATCTTCATATTATACAAACATGGCCTCTATTTCAGGGCATTCTGTGGTATTTTGAGAGGATACTGATTCCATACAAAGGTGGAATGAACTTGATCTCAAGTTACCAGGTCTTTTGTGGAAGAGCACACACCATGCTGGCTGTTGAAACTTTTTAGGATTGGGATTAGAATTCAAGATGATTTTGGCAAATTGAAGAAGAGGTCTGTAAAGAAAATAAAATAAAGGATAATGAAAGTACAAAACAAAATGTGGCTGGATGAAGGAATATGGTACCAGCTTTCTGGCAGAGAAGATAAGGATTTGTACTTGGAATTAATCATCAGAAATCTTAGGCTGCTTGGGAAAAGACAAACAAGGGACAATAAAAAAAAAAGCATAACCTATCAGGTATGTAAAGTTGCCTTAATATTCCATTATTTTCTATTGATAGGATCTCAGATCATGAAGTAGAATTGAAGTAGATAAAAATTTATAGGCTTTTAGACTCCAAAGGCCAAGAAAAAGTAGATCCCTTAGGATGTTTTCAAAGGGAACTACTAAGAAATTATGTCTGTAGTGAGGAGGTTTAGCTAACAGAAGAAAAAAACAAAAAAAAAAAAGAGAGAGAGAGAGAGACAATGTTTTCAGATGTGCAAAGGTTACTCCTGCTTAGAAGGGAGTAGTTGGTTCTTCATGTCCACCATAACAAGATTACATGAAAAAAAAAAAAAAGATTTCTAAAGCTCCCACATCGCTTGGGGCCAAGGTGTCTCCAGTCAAATGGCAAAACCCAGCAGGGTGACAGATAATCCCTGTTGTTTTTCCTCTGTAACTTGGCACTTTCTGGCCACAAATATTTTTGCTTTGTTTGCAGTTCAGTTTAATAGAGTTTGGATGATCAGATAAAAATCAAGAGTGAATTTAGTGAACAGACCATTTTTCATACCACAAAAAGTGAGTCAGATATTGACTTAATGGATTTGGAGAAGGCTTGGATGAGTCATTCTTCTCCCAGTTAATTGATATTGCTGGGACATGCTAAAAGTATCCCTAAATAGCGAAATAATTTATAGAATGTGCTTTTCTGGCTGTTAATTGTGCAGCTGGATAACTGCATTTAAAAGCTCATCCAATTCTCTCGAAATCACTAGAAGGTTTTCCACTGACTCAGAGGAAGCTGAAGTAGCTTTTCAGGGACCATTGTCAAATGCAAGAGGTGATCTGACTGAATAAAAGACTTTGGGATCTTATTACTATAAAAACACTGTATCCTTAAAGGTTTTTTAAAACCCCAAGGACAGAAGAACCCATCCTTTATCATCCTTTTACTTTCCTAAGAAGGAGATAAATCTGATGTTTGGCTTTTGTTTTCTTTTTTAAGGATTCTGACCTTTTCCAATAGCCTTAAAATATTGCATGCCTGCAAACTTCAGGCCACAAAGCAGTTGACATTTTAACAGTTTGAATTAGAGCTCATTTGGGTCTCAAGACTTACATGGTATTATCTGCTCTTGATGCGTGTCTTCAAAAGTGCATATGTTACGAACATTTACTATAAGTCTTGCTGTGACAATGTTATGTTGGGATTTTTATCTCTGGTGTTTAAACATTTTTTGACCACTGAAACTCTATCAATAAATGTGATAAACTTGGAATGAAAAATACAAATGAACTAGTCAAAATTCCCAGAAGTAAATTGGTCATTCCTTAATTATTGGCATACAGTATTCACTAAACTAATACCAGGAAAAACAAGAACAATGTCTTCTCCAATGCTATTTAAGACAGACATTCTGACTGGTCCTAATAGTATATAAAATATGCTTGCTCCTGTCTACTGGGAAAACAGGAGAATAAACATATTCAGCTGCTGGAAAAAAAAATTGCAAAGCCACTGGGAAAACAAGTCAAATAACATTATTTTGTGTAGATAAACTAAAATAGTTCATGGTACCTTGTCCTGTGCAGCCTGTTGTTTTGAAAAGACATAAAAAAGAAACAATCCAGAGGGAAGAGGCTCTTTGTATTTATGTGAATATCAGCTCTGGCCTTTGTTATGGAAGTCAAGAGTTGAGTGAAAAACATTTGAAGAAAAAGCAGATAGGGCTTTCTTTTAATGTTTAACATTTGATTTTTTTATCATTATTATTCTGAAGGTCACTAGATTTGAGTCCAGATAACAGGGGCAGCCCCTCTCAAACCCAGACACAGACAGAAGCTTTCTTCCTGCTTATCTCTTAACTTAAACAAAACTCTGTTAGCACAGGGTTGTTGTCCATCCAGAGCTTTAAAGGTCACGAAAACACCTTGAATTATAGCAACAATGTAAATATGAAGATTTGCCTCAGGATAAAATATTTAATTGTCTGTGTAACGAGGATATCCATCATTCTATCCATAATAAAGTTTACAGTGTGAAAGTTAGGAAACAGTTGATTGATTTTCAACAGGAAAATGTTCAGGAAGACATGGTCCATTCTCAGATGATGTTAAGTGATCAGTTTCCTGGGAGTGTGTGCATCAGCAGTGTCTACAGTCATATTCCATGGTTGTCAGGAGGGGATAAGCTACACAAGCAGCCAAAAGGGCAGGAGATTGAACTCCTAAGGGAGCTCTTTGTTCTCTTGCTCATGACAGAACTTGTCAGAACTTCCCCTTTCATCAAAATCAGACTAAGGAAACAGACAGACTCAGGCTATGATGTAATTACATGTTGGTACTTAGGTATCACCTTCATATAAGCAAACCAAGTTATCAAGTAGCTTTTTCATGTAACAGCTTCAAGTTTGCTGACTTAGAACATGGAGAACTGAATTTCAGAACTTACATTGTTACATATATAGCTCTGTGACAAGTCTATTCTTCCCTAAAGAAAATAGTTGGGCTGTGTATAAGCGGCCAAAAATTTACAGTCTGTTATATTTATGGATCTATCAACAACTCAGCTTGCCTGTTCATATGAAAAAAAAATCCACATGGAAGTCTATAACCAATGAAATGAAGACAGTGAGAACATACGTACATGTCAAGGCCAGGTTGGATGGAGTTCTGGTCTAGTGGAAAGTGTCCCTGCTAATGACAGGAGAGTTGAAATTGAAAGGCTTTCAAGGTCCTTTTCAACCCAAACCAATCTATATTTCTGAGGGGTTTTTGTGTATCTTTGTTCCTTGATGTAGCACTATCAAAACAACACAGACTCTTGACAGAGATCTCCAGACCAATTCAAGGTGAGTGATTCAACTTCCTGTCATAAAGTAATATCCACTAAAAGATAGTAGTAGTAGTAATAATAATAATAATAATATAGTAATAATAACAACAAGAAATAATAATAATAATAATAATAATAATAGACTAGAAGCAAAAGTCCAGTAATTACTTAATAGCACCATGCTACATCACTGAAAGAATATGCACTTTTGATTTTTAATCCATTCATTTTTGGAGGGATATCCATTACTATAGATGGAGATAGTTCTGGACAGTGTTTGGAGAACGATTTGAGCAATGAATCAGACAAGAATTAGACAAAAGCTCTTACAGCTTTTGAACAGTTGTTCACAGGGAATAAAAGGGACAAGCAAACACATTACTATCACTATTTGGAACACTTTCAGTGTATCAAAACCAAAATGTTTAACTTCTGTCCCTCAATTATTCTTCTGTATCTCTGAAGTACTTTTTATAGTGTCTTATCTACTGAACAAAGAAGGTGCATTTAAAAAGATACCAGATTGGAGATTTTTTATTCCTTCCCTCAGCAAAATCTGGTATCTAGGCAGATTTACACCTTCTCATATCTGCATCTAGTATTAATAGCTTATTCATTACGTCAGCCTCTGGAAAGTAAGGAATCATTATCTTCATTTTACAGATACAATTAGGTATGGGGGAGGCTCAGGAAAACTTGCTATACAGAGTTTCCCAAGTCAATAGGAGCTGTAGTTTAGTTTGCACAGCACTTTTGGAATTTAAGTCATAAACAATTTATCAGTGACAGAGGACAAATAAATCACAAAATGTTGATTAGTAACACTCAAGAAGAGCAGAACACTGGAAAATAAAATATCTTTCATTACCACATGGAAGTTTGATTAATTTATGACCTTTATTTCTTGTTATCTGAAAGTAAATAGATTACTGCTTGCATAAGGTTTTAATAAAGAAGCCAGCTCTTAAGTAAAATATCCATATTACTGTTGTCCCTTTTGGCAATGAGACTTCTCATTATGCTTTAGTTGCAGATCTTCTTGCCTCAACAATTTAGTAAGCAGAACAATGAGATGAGATTGGGGTGACTGACAGTACATAATGACGTGCCAATAGCAAGCAATGAATAGCCCATTGACAGCTCATCGTCTCCTCCCTCTCAGCCACATTCCACTTAGGCTGACAGTTCTGAAATCATCACACTGTTTATAAATGTTTTGTGACCAGAAGGTCCGTTTACATTGATACTAAATGATCGCCATGACCTCTTCTACCAAATCAATGTTTACATCAGTTCATGGTACCTTCAACTAGAAACTCAACTCAACATATTTTGAGCCTTATTGCAAAGCTGGAGTGGACTGCATTAATCGATGTTTGGTTATAAAACATAAAGCCTTTCTGCAAATATTTTAAAAAATGATAATTTCCAAAAATCTATTTATTGCCTATATTTCATTGCTATTCAGAAGGTTTTCTTGAAGTCTCAGCCCAGTCTGTTTGAAAAACTAGGCACATCTATTTTTATACAAGTACAAAGCAGTATAATAATACATTATTTGTTATTATTAATAAGTCTCTGAGCTAGAAAACCACATGTATTTCCTTTGTTAACTCTATTGTTAAAATTGCCTCACCACCCTCAAACAAAACCTGTGATTTCAATGCTTTACTAAGTTCCTTTCAATAAGTATGTTGCAGGTCCCTTGTGAAACCTCACCTCCTCCTCAGATGCCAAAACCCGTGTAGACTTCTATGAAAACGCAGGTTTAAAAATGTCAAATAGACAAATGTCCAATTATGTAGAGGAATGTTAAACTAGAGTATAACTTAATGTGACAAGCTGTATTGCCTGGTTTGGTTCACCAATTAAATCTACATAAGATATAGGACTTTTTCAGTCTCATTGGGAATGTAATAAAATAACAGTAAAATAGTTTGTTTTGATGAAGACCATAATTTCAATGATGGTTTTTGTTTGTAAAGCAGAAAACCAGATTCAGTAATTTTGCATAAGCAACTTCTTCTGCCTTAGAAGGGGAAGCAAAACTGATAGAATTTTTTTCCAGCTGAGAGGTAGAAAAAATCCAATAAAACAAACCGACAATAATCTCCTGTCTCACAACCCTATGAAAAATAAGAAAACTTCCTCCTGAATGTCCAGCTACATTCGCTCATGTAGTTATTCCCCCATATAGCCCTCATGAAGGCATCTTATAGTCTTCAATCTGTTTTCTTTCTCCTACCTGTCAGTTAAGTGAACAGAAATGACAATGAACCTCCTGCTCCTCCTCTCTGAAGATTTAATTCTACAGTCCACAGTTCCTTACGTTGTGGTTTGTTTTCAGCACCTTGTATAATAATTATGCAACAAATGCATATCACAATATGGCTCCCAGAATGATTGCAGTTGTATGACTCTATTTGACAGGATAGTGCTGCTGCTCAACGTTGCCATGTATATCACCAATTTTTATCTGCAGATCACTCCTTTCCTCATGTATAACTAGTTTCTAACATGACAGGAGTGTTAAAACACTAATTTTGTCAGCATCAAAGGTGAATGAAAAACCCATACCCCTGTACGAGAAAGGGTGGTGCAAGATTTGCACCAAAAAAAGAAAACCATTTCATAAACAGTAGGTCAAATCACCTGTCACTAGACATCCTCAATCTTTGCAATGACTCTTTACATTTGTCAGTGACACTAAAATTCTTAAACCAAGACAGCAATTAATTTCTAAGAGGGAAGAAGAGAAACCAAAGATGAAGCATAGACGATGTAATAATAGTATTTTATTTAGCAACTCAATCTATTTATTGAGTAGAACAGTTTATAGAGCTCTGACATATTATCAATATTTTGACTTTTTGGCTTTCTCTATTTATAGTACTGTTCTGGCTGTTGTAGTCACACTATTAGGTCTCTACTTGTTCCACATAATACTTATTAATGTTATTTTAACCCTACCATGTCAGTTCATACTACTTCACTTTCATTAAAGCCTATTACATTCAGAGAAGCCTAAATTACTGCAAATTTATGACCAGTATATTCCTTACCAGTTTGAGCATTCAGTATTTTATCACATTATCTAAATTACAAAATTATCAGTTGAAGTTGGATTTCTAACCTCAGAATCAGGAATAGTTCTTAACTTTCTACTAGCAATGACTACTAATTTAATCTTTTCAATAGAATACCTTCATATGCAAGACATATCCTCATGGATACTGAAACAGAATACAAACCTTCTCTCTAGCATTCAAACTTCTTGTCGACATCTTATATCATAAATTTTATGTTTGATAAATTCCAACTATAGGTTTTTCTGCGTATTTTCTCCCTTGGATTTTTCATTTTTCATTTTTACTCCTGAACTGCAGCACATGGGAACACTTGCTGAGTCCAGGCAGGACACTGAAGTGTGTCCTTACTGTATTCTGCCAGAGAACCACACTCCATCCTCCTTTTCCTACCCATTGTTTGTTTTAGTTGAAGACAAACTGCAGGCTCCTGGAAAGCTGGAGTAGGAATGCACCCTCTGGAAGCAAGACTGCTGGGTTCATTGCAGAGCACACCTGCCTCACATCCTTTTGGGACAGAAGTCAAGTGTTGGTCCGGGTGAAGCTCACCAGAGGCAGAATTGATTTGCTGAATCCATGGCTGTTTCTGAAGAGCATGATAAGAGCTTTCCTGTGAAGTGCCCATTTTCCCAAGGCTTGCTGCCAGCATCATTAAAGAGCTCTGTCCTCTGGGAAGAGGGAATGCTACATGAGACAGAAAGATTCCACCTTTTTTGCTATTTTTTGGTGATATTTCTGATACTGCTCCAGCCATAGACTTATCAGAAAAACAGGAGAGAAAACTTCATCACTCAGCTGAGAGCTGAGAAGAGTACTCCTCTAGATGCTTCGTTTTATTTTCTAAAGAAGCTATGAAAAGTAAAGGCATTTTCTCAAGATTCAGAGGATGACTTTCCTCTGTTGAAAATAAAGCTATAATTTCATCTTGCTCTTCAAACTATTTTCTTTCTCTATATCCATCACAACTTACTCATATTCAGTTTAAGCTCCCTGGGTTTCTTCCAGGCACCAATTTAGCTAAAATATTTGGACAGCTGGGACACAGCAGGGAAGCAAATGAGAGACAGGGCTGACTGTGTTACCAGTTGAGTTCCGTTCCTGCTCTTCAGACTGACTTGCATAATCTTGGGCATGTCATAACCTTTCTGTATCTCAGTTCATATGCTTTCAAATAGGTACAATTACAAACCTTTTAGGGTTGTTCTGACGGTAGATTTTACACTGAAATATGTGCCTGAGAGCAAGACTAAAGGTAAAAATCGCTCTATAAGCAAATTATTCAGCACTAACAGCCCTCTGAAGCAAGAATGGAAAATGTGTTTAAATTATCAAATTTTAGACCAAGAAGTATTATCTTCTTTTAAGTATCACTGCAAGGTTAGTGACATATTTTTTGTTGACTGCTGTGTGTCAGAATATAACATAACCAGTGTGTAAGGTGCTGCTGTACTCATGCATTTTGGACACAGATGCACAAAGCAACTATATACTGCAGCTATAAAAAATAAAAAATATTAATCACTGCAATGATAGTTTTCTAGCTAATATACAAAACATGTATTTCCTCAGGTACACACTAAAGACTGCATTTAGGGAATTAAATACATAACTCTTGCTATTTTTGGATGTTAAGAAGAAAACCAAAACCAAAAACAAAACAACAAACTGTAAATGTTAACCAGTTCAAGGAATGCTGAAAGTGGATTTTGGCTTGATTTTTTTTTCCAACCTGGATTATTGAGACATAACGGATACGTATTGCTAGCTGTCTCATTATTATCAGAGAGCTACATGAATTCAGGAGAAAAGATCCCACTAGGTGGGATCTCTTCCTACCTGGAAATAAATGTCCCCTCCCTGTCCTTGCTTGCTCTCTTTTGCCTTTTTCTCCTTTTTATCCTCCTTCATTTTCTCTCTTCTTATTCTGCTCTACAAGGAGGAAAAATAAAACTGGAAAATTAATAAAGCACCCAAATCTTAGAAATAAAATTTGGAGTTGTAATTGTTCTCATGGTTTGATTTTGGAAATGCATTATCAGTGTGTATTTCATTTGTCTTTGAACATTTTCTTGGACAGAAAGGTAAGAAATCATATACTGCCACAGAGCCTTGACTGGATCCAGTACTCCAGTTTTCTTCAGGTTTACACTATTGTTTATCAAATTGACATACTTAAGTGTCCAATCTTCCCCAAAAAGGCAAAAATGGAGAAGAGCCCATAAAGAAAGATATTTGAAAACAGAAAGAAATGAAGTTTAAAGAGAGGTAGAAAAGTCACTGCCAATAAATAAAAGTTAGGAAAACAACAGCAGGAAGATGGCTATATACAATATATACTTTCTTGCTTAAATTCAGTGTTGCAGATCATTTGAATTAGACTAAAGCAAACAAATATGAAGAAACAAAACTAAGTAAAGAAATACAATTTGCCATTCTATTTTTGAAAGGGTGTGCTGGTCCCACACATTCAACAACACTTTGGCAGATATGATACACATCTAGCTTTTCACAGGAGCAAGTTGCTACCTTTAAGGAGCCACTCTGCTAGAAGACAATCAGCTGTCTCTCAGCTTGACACACACAGATGTTAGAATTGAAGGGGAAAGGGAAGGGGAAAGGAAAGGGGAAGAGAATTACTTCTGGCTCCAGTGTCAATCTAGGTGGAATGTCAATGGTCCTGGAGTTCATGTGCAGGGAAAGTGCACTGAGCTTGGTGAGGTTACCTTTTTATGGATAAGTTTTCCTTACCCCGGAGACACATTTCCCAGTTTCCATGAAAATTAGTAACTGTGAATAGTCTGTTCTCTAGACCTTTCTGGAAATGGGTCACAGGGCTTCAAGGGTCTTGAGTGGCCTTGCTTCCCCACTACAGTCCACGCTCACTTCTCCCGCTCATTCCTGTGCTTGCACTGTACCATATTGTGCTTATCTCCAGAAGCCAGAACAATGATGTTTGTCCCAGAAAAGTACTGCCCTACCTCTGTATGGCCCCTTCTCAAGCCACATCCTATTCTTTATCACAATGTGTTATTACCAGCAAACCTTGGCTGTTGTTAACAGTCCTTGACTGGCTCCACAGCCATCCACCTATTGGTGTTTGAAACATACACATTAGCCCCTTGCTTTCTGGGCTTCTATAACATCAGTATCTAAACTAATCACCCAATGGCGGCCTTCGGAACAAGTGGAATGAAGGAGTCACTCTTAGAGCATGGTATAATATCTATTGTGTCCCAGAAATCTATTTTTATTCTGTGGGCTTAAGAACACCAAGGTCAACTGGCTCTAGAAGCAGATGTTTGTAATTTTCTTTAGGCCAGCAGAGTTCTGTGCCAACTGAAGAGCCCTTGCAAAACACAGAAAGACATTTCCAATGCATTTGGATCTTGCAGTCTGTGTTCCAATCAAAGCTGCTGAGCTGCAAGTGGTATGCTAAACATATGTAATGAGCTATGCATTTTTAATTATTCATTCCAATAGCTGCAAAGATGGACCTAACACATCTTCTGTGAAAAACACTATGCCCAAATATTGTACTAGTCAATGAAATGTTATTGAAATTGGTTCAATTATGCATTTAGTGCTACATCTATTTCCTGACCCAGGGATTAGATTTTCCTGTTTTCTCATTAAACTGTGTGGTGTTTATTTGTTTATTTGCTACATTCATATCTTCATTACAGGCCTGATGCTGAAAATATTTGGCAAAAAACACATGGAAAGATCCAGATACTGAGGAATTTGAATAAACTGGCTTAGTCATATAACTATCTAATTGGTATTTGACAGATTAGATGATCATATGTTCAGTTCTCTATATTGCAAATAACAGAAAAAATCTGAAACATTGTTAAACAGTCATAATTGATTCAATGACCATCACTGTGGCTTTGGGGTTCTCTTTCTTCAGGTACAATTGAAAGGTTCAGGTAGGTAATAGCTGCTAAAGGAGGAATGTTCTCACGGAAAAAAGCCAGAAGGGTTAAAGCAGTGATAAGGAGAATCACAGTCCAACAATGTTTTCTAATACTGTGAAAGCAGGGAAAACCTTCTTAAACTTGATAGTTCATACCCATTTCACAGGTGTCAGGTTTGACCTTTCCAGGCAGTAAGTAGTATGACTTGGCCAGAAGGAAGCTTCCTGTAGTTCATATAGCTATGTTATATTATTATAAAATAGATGATTCAAATAACTAAACAGTGGTATTTCTTCCATCAGTGCAGGTTTGGAAATATCCAAGAAGGATTTTAGTGTTTGGCTGAACCCCATGTCTCCATGACCTTCATAGAAAAAACTATAAAGTGGATGAAGCATATCCCTTCTTCACTAGACAGGGAGAGTAAACCCCATCAATGTCTGGACTGCTTAGGCAGTAACAAACAAATGGCTGGGAGATTGGGATTGTTTAACCTGGAAAAGAGAAGGCTTCAGGAAGACCTAACTGTGGCCTTCCAGTACCTGAAGGGAGCTCACAAGATAGAGATTATTTACAAGTTCATGTAGTGACAGGACAGGAGGGGAGCGGCTTCAAACTGAAGGAGAATAGGTTTAGATCATATATTAGGAAGAAATTCTCCCCCATGAGGGTGGGGAGGTCCTGGCACAGGTTTCCCAGAACAGCTGTGGCTGCCCCATCCCTGGAAGTGCTTAAGGCCAGTTTGGATGGTGATCTGAGCAAATTGGTCTAGTGGAAGTTGTCCCTGGAACTGGAGGACCTTTGAGGTCCCTTCCAATCGAGGCCATTCTATGATTCTGTGAAATGCAGCGACAGGTCTAACTATAGTTACTGCAATATTTCTGAAAGCCACAAGTACACTAATGCACTACTGGACAAAAGAAAAAAAAATTAAAAGCTATAGCTATTTTCAAATGTACTTTTGTGACAAAAGGTCTTACTCACCATGCCCCTTTTATTACACTTGTGTGCATAATTGACCATATATACCTTAAACACTGGACCCAGAAATCAGCCAATAAAATACACAATAATAAGTTTTGCAGGTTACACTTGAAGTTTTAAAAATGAGGTGGTCTTTGATATAGATACAAATGAATTTAAAATGTTTCACAGCAAGCAGTTTCCACCCAGGGGATGTAAACAAACTACTTCTACAATAACAAAGCATTTGCCTTGCAGTCAGAGCTACTTGGGGAAAAAAAGAAAGAAAAAACAAAGAAATCATAGATTTTATGAAATGCCTTATTAGAAGATTTTCCCAGGGGGAGTAGGGGTGGGGAAATGTAGAATCAGTGTCAAAAGTAGTAAGTTAATAAAAAGCAAATAAAATCTATATGCCTTAAATAAAGCCTAATGCATTATTCATAAAGAAGATCTTTCACAAAGAAAGTTTAATTCATCATCCTGTTTACTATATTTTACAGCATCAATTAGAAAAGAGGGATTCTCTTCCTCTCCAAAGTTAGTAATACCTCTTTACAATAAAAGAAAATATATTATAGCATTTAATAGCTTGACAAGAGATGTATAAAAGTGAATCAGCAAGACTGACAGAAAGCCACACACAGGAAAGAAAAAGCAATTTCATTATTATGAAAATTTGTTCAGTTTACAATCATTAGATGACGGCAGGCCTGTTTTTCTCTTTTTGACCTGTTCACCTAAGCTGTGACAGTGGGAAGGAGCAATGGAAGAGTGCATTTGTTCCCACTCACCCCCAGTCTTTTCCCTTTCCAGTGAACGACCAGATAAATTGTGGGCTGTGGGTGGGTGCAGGGAGAAAAAAGGAACAACACCAGAGGCCAGAATTAAGAAGCATAGAAGAAAATATTATTTAATTTCTTTTTATAGTAAGTATTTTTAGGAATATATATCTGCACCCTAAACCTGTGCTACACAGATCTAGCTAGGCTGTTACAGAATTTTGAGCTTTGTCAACATATATTTTTAATATTTTTGAAGTTAAGAAAAGGAAATAAATTCCAAAGACATGTATGTCTTTCCAGATATATTTTATTGTGTTCACTGTGTTCATTTTTTAGGCTTATAGATTTGTTTTGTGCTTTTAAAATTGTCCTTCCATTTTTTTTGCAGCTACTGTAATCACCTAACACATTGTACGTCATGCAAACAGGCAGATGCAAAAATCATCATGAATTGTTATTAACTGAAATTTGAATATTCACATGGCACAAACGACTTTATAAGGAGACTAGACTGAGTTTGAAAACATCTATTCTATGACAGTTCTGAACCTAGTCTGTCCTCAAATGTTCTTATTCAGAAGTCTGCTCTTAAAATTACTTGGTTTGGGGTAAATAGGTGGCATCTTCAGCTTTTATACTTCAGCTGTTTGCAAGTACTTCTGAAGAACCTTTAAAAAAATTGTTTTGGAAAGCATTCCACAGGAAAGGAGCTTTGGAGACTTTGAAATTTGGGTTGCTTTTCTCTACATCACATTTTCTTTTTCCTTACCTTACTATATCTATTTGCTAACAAATGTAGTGATAACTCCAAGATAACAGGATTCAAAATTATAATTTTTCAGAAAAGTTCTTTTGAGAACATGCACTTAGTTCAGTTGAACACTCCAGTAACTTGCACCAGCATAATGACACAAAATCAGACATGGGAATTTTATAAAAAGTCACAAACACATTTGCATTTGCATTTCAAATATACTCCATATATTTTTATATTTTAAAGTCTTCATTCTCATCTTCAAATCTCAGTTCGTAAAGCTGCCCCAGAGGCGAGAATCTATTAGAAAGGTTTACAGGAAGCAAAGAAAAAATCCAGTTAAATACTGGTAGGTATGATTTCTGCAAAGAAAGATATATGTATATTCTCAACAACTTCAAAATCCACAGGGCATCAGTGAGGAGTTTCCACAAATACAATAAGAACAGATTTTTCATCTCTGCTCGGTTTTTTTTCTGGCCAATTAAAATCTAAATTAAATTTATGGAGTCTGTGCTTCATTATTTCATTAGTGGTTAGGCTGAGTTCCTCTGGGAAAGCAAGGGAATATGGAAGGGGCACATGGAAGTGTTCCAGTGTTCAAGGTGTGTAAGGTCAGGACTAACCCTTATCTGATGGCAGAAACAGAGAAGCAAAGCTAACATATGGTCCACTTTCCAGAGTCCAATTATAGCTTTATATCCTCATATCACCCCAAAACATGCAAGTGGCATCATGGTCATCAAATTTAAAGGCTCTCAAAGCAAAATTTCAATATGTGATCACCACTGTACAACACAAAACATCAGGTAAACCAAAGTTCTTTTTAAGAGTTAATCAACAGTAACA
The DNA here is from genome assembly GCA_013399895.1 of Serilophus lunatus. Classification (NCBI taxonomy): domain Eukaryota; kingdom Metazoa; phylum Chordata; class Aves; order Passeriformes; family Eurylaimidae; genus Serilophus; species Serilophus lunatus. Next base: position 39,939 of record VXBA01005871.1, on the reverse strand, counting down.
AAGCTACTCTTTCAAAATATTCTTTTTTTCTCCTTCATCCTTACTTTCACAATGTTTACAAATTCAACAGGCCCCAGCTTGCCCTGAATTTGCCTCTCTATAGTCCTGTGAACTGTTCCTCTTCTTAAACATCCGTGACCCAGGATGTTAGGAATGAAAACTCTGACTTCAGTTGAGAAATCACATGTGAATAGAACTTATTTGTAGGCTGGGGAACTGGGATACAACTTCATCTCATTTCACCTCTACACCTCAACATGTTTTCACTCCACAATTTGGGTTGTTCAAATTTCTTTGTGATTGTAGGCTCTGCTTTGTCAGGACCAAACTTTTGCTTGGGTCTTGAAAAATACCTAAGATGTTGTGGGTGCTATTAGACAGTAAGTCCAATGTAAGTGATATTTGATGTAATACTTATAAGAATAAAATAGCACATATTTTTATTAAAGCATTCTGATTTTTCTTGGGTTTTGCAATTCATTTACAGAAACATGGGCGTCTTCAGTTAATTAATTTTGTTCTGCAAACAGAACATTTCAAAGAAAGAGTGTATAAACATTTAAGATGATTTTATCTCTGTATAGGAAAACATAAATAAGTTTTCCATATAGGAAAAAAAGCAACTATTGAATACACCTCTGAAACAATAAGTGCATAGGTTAAGGATAAAAATGAAAAGTAAAAGCTGGAATTTAATTAAAAAGATATTTAGTTCTTTTCCCTTCTAATAATATTTCAATGAAATATTTAGTAGCATTTGGTGTGAAGCTTGAATACCAACTTAAAATTTGACAATAAATGTAATACTTATTTTGCCAACAATGCAACCAAAGTGTAGCTTATCATAAAGTTCCATGGTAAGGCTAACAGTTATGAGAGCACAAACTGAGTCACTTAAACTATTACATCAATAATACTAAAATGCTTTGTTTTAATCAAGTCAAATTTCATTTTAGCCGTAGCTTGAATTTGCTTGCATTTTATTCTTTATTTTTAATTACTAAGATGATAAATATCAATTTCTTATAAAATGTTACACTCTAAGAGATTTCTTACTTGTCTGGGCCCCCTGAAATTTGCTTTAAAAGTATTATTCCAATTGAAGCCTTGGGATCTTAACATTAGTTGTGACTTAAGGGGATAACAAGATAATAAGGAGGAAGTATGGAGAGGTATAATAGAGGTATCATTAACGAGAAAGTGCAATTAATGTATCATTAAATTCAAGGACATTATAGCATAGAAATAGCTGTTTCATCAATGAGTGTCAAGGAGCTTAAAGGAGTTTTGTTCAAGGAACAGAAGTCAGTTGGGAACCATTCCTTGAGTTAATTTATGGAAGTGAGTAATAGTGGGTCCAGCCAAAAAGAAAAAGGAAATCATGCTCACACACATAAGTGATTCAACCTGTTTTCCCCAGTTCTCTATGCTGTAAATGTAAGTCAAATGAACAATTCACAGGAGCTGTGGTTTGCACATGCAGTCTCAAAAGTCTGAGGATTTTTTACTGAAAAATCAGGAATTATCAAATTTCCAGGTTGTTTTATTTATCTGACACCACTCAATGATAAATACTGTGGTTCAACCAACAATGACCTAAGAAATCACTTTTAAGTTTGTAATTTAAAATACAAGTCCAAAGAACAGCAGAAAAATTTGAACAATGACAAACCCATGGTATTTTGAAGATTCATTTTCTTCTGGCAGGATATCCTTTAATTTCAGAATAGAAAAATGTGTATTTTTTGAAAAAAATCACAAAGTCTTTTTGGCCCAATACTAGTTCAATCCTTAGCTCAGATGATTTCACAGATAGTGCGCCCAAATATCTTCATTTGCTTTGGATTACAAAACTAGAAGAGAAAAAGAAAATTCTAGCTAGTGATTGCATTGAGGTAACCTGGTCCTTGGCACAGTATAAATACCTCCATATGTTATTACCACTACATCAAAAAGTGCCTTCTGCCAAAAAGGCTGAACTCCCTGTGAGCCATTTCTGATGAATAAGCAGGGGATGACAGTGGAATTACATGAGACACACCGTTCTTGGGGATCTAAAATCAATACTTTCTGTGAGATTTCAGCCTTTGCTGGCTCCAGAAGTAACATGCTGGAGTCTGTAGTTCTACACTAAAAATTAATTTGGCTCACTATGTCTGAGGCTTAAACTTCAGCCACATAGTTAATTATGCATGATATCACTAATCATTTCTTCTATGAAATGGCAAACTGTAGCTAAAAAATAAGAGATTGCTTATGAGGTTAAGAAAAAAATGTTTTAAGACCCTGACAATTTCCCAGTGATTACTTTTTTACATAAATTTTTGAGGTCTCTCTGAGCATCACAACTGGCAGATATTGTATTCAATTAATTTGACAGCACCTGTTTTGGCAACATTCACACTTCAAATAAGCGAAAAACTCCACATTTCAAAGACATGGAAAATGTAGCTTTGCAATAGGAATATTACAGTATTTTCTCCTCTATTCTAGTTTGTCCCTGTGGGACAAGTGTCGAACTCTGAAGAAATCTGTTTCTTTCTCCAAGTGCTTCATTTTTTTGCTTTCTATTAGCGCATGGAGACAAGTGCCATTTTCACTCCCATTACAAACCAGACTAAGAAAAAAGAAAAAAGCCCTGGAATTGTTTTCTTTGTAGTATGTATTTATTTAAGGTAGTAAAGTGATACTAAAGCATTGCAGAAATTTTGGTATTTTTTATTACTCAGAAACAACGTTCAGCACAACATCTTATAACAACTTTAGGGCTTTATCCCAACTCTAACTGAAAAATGCTAAATTCAGTTGTTCAAGTGTAGAGGACAAGGATGACTTAAGCGTTCTTGGCTTGGTTCTCAAGTACAATGACTTCATTTTTGTGCCTATTAGTCTGTTAAAGCCCAGTGTCACAGGTCAAAGGGGTTACCCACCATAGCAGCAAGTATGGATTAAAGCACCAGAGACAAAGATGTTACTTTTCTAATCCAAGTATTGAGTTCAATAAAATAGAGACAGTAAAAGAAAAACTGTTTTCTGCACAACAGCAGGTTCAGACCTAAATATCTTCCTTACAGCTCTTTCTATATAGGACATAATCATTGTGGGTCCCTTCCAATGCAGCATATTCTGCAATTCTGTGATTTGCCAGAGCAGGACTAAGAGCAGGTGTAAACAGGGAGGTTCATTCCTCTTTATATCATCACAACTGAGAAAAATCACTCCTCTGGTAGGGCAGAACAATAGATAAGGCAATTGGTTACCAATAGGTATCTTTCCTTAATTTTCAGAGAAAGTTGGTAAGGAACCAAATGCCACCATTGAAGGGCCACCCAAGAGCCATAGGTGGATGCATGTGCAACTGACCTTTACTAAACACAATGTCATTGCAACAGTTCTAAACAATAGCTATTTTTTAAAAAGGAAGACAAAAAATACATACAGAGAGACATAGTACATCATTTTGTTTAGACTATTGTGTTATCTGCTGGGGGCAGAATCCTGTTCTGCCATTTTTATTCATGATGTTCTGACAACTCTATTATTAAGACTGGCCTCTTCCTTTCATTTTCAGAGAGCTTATTCTCTGCACATACTTTAATGAGAGAAAAGCTGACTGTTTGAAAAACCCAGCTTGATACTTATCATGTTGACAGATGGTATTAATTTGTGGTGATATTATACTGTACTGTTACTCATAATTGACCCTAGAACTGTAGATCTTGGCTAGCAAAATGCATTAGGTATACTATAGATGCCAAACTTATGATCACTGAAAAGAAGCTCCCTTAGGAAAATATTTTAAATAAAATGTACTGTCTGAAAAATCACGCCAGTAACTAGTCCTGTCAGCAGTTAGAATTACTACATTTTACAGATATAATTGTAAATTAAAAAAAACAAAACCAAAAACTTTTCAGATTAAATATTAATCTCTAACAAGTATTCAGCTAATGTATTAATATGGCAAAACAACAGAAATAATACACTGTAGACAACATGTAAATGACAAGTCAGCAGATACCTTTAACGTTCTATCTTTCATAAAATAAAGATGACAAAAATAACAACTGACCACTATAACAACCAACCATTGGTAGGTCTGGATTTCCATGTAATACCTTCTCACCAAACCTGCATATTAATTGATACAATGAGCAAGTGAATACTATTATACACTTGTGCTTGAAGAATAAGACACTTTAAAATACTACGACTTCTAAAAAATATTTTTATTGACTTAACTATATTAACACACTATGAAGTTGTTAAAATGCATGCAATTAATGAAGAGAGCTCGGCTCAATTCAGTATTTTTCCCTCTTTATCTTCTTGAGTATAGTCAAATTTTTAAATTACAGAGCTCTAGATTTATTTTAATTTCTATATACTTCCACTCTATTTCCAGCCGTGAAAATGTAAAAAGGCAATTTCACTGTAGTCAATAAAATTAATTGGTGGGTCCTAGAGACGTCTGTGATATCACAGTGATAATATGGTAATATTCAATCATTTCACTCTGGGCATATTTCTGTACTTGTTTTACTTGTTTTCCCTCTGCAGTGTACATAAGATATGAAAGGCCTCACTGCTAATGCATACTGTGTCTAATCAGTCCTAATTTGACTAAAGAATGTCTCAGTTTCAAAACCCTTTTTCTTATATTTCCTATGTAAAATATGGGGATTGTTAGACAAAAGCAATTCCTCTGTGGTATGGTATTTTTCACTGTTGTTACCTAACCAAAAATTTCACCTCACCTATAAATAGATGTTAGACTGATGTTTTAATTTTGGTTTCATTTCTACATTTCCAGGTAAAAATAATTATATCATTTCTAAGATCTTAGATCTTTTATCTGTTGCCCACTAGGATGTTTGTTCAGACTGTAAGGATTGCTTTAGGAAAAGTTCTTAAAAGGGTGCTGGAATCTCCTTGAGAGCTGGGTCTTTTATTGGAAGAAATGAGGAAAAGAAGTTATTACTCATAATCTGAGATGTTTTGATTTCTGCCAGTGCAGTTAGACCCGAACAAAAGAAGATAGTGTATCATGAATTGGGAAAAAAAGACATTTCAGGAAACAGAAACACAGAGAAGAAATGTTCTATTCCAACCAGTGCTTATCTACATGTAAAAAGAAGGAAGGGAGAGAGAAAGACAAAAAATATAGATATGTATATACATGAAGACATCAACATTTCTCATTCATGTTTCAATCAGCAGCCTTAGCATGATAATGGAAAACAGAAAGCTGAGAATGTAAAAGTTAGATTAAATGAGAAATACTGTAGGAATAAGGAAACGTAGATAAGAAAGAAAGGGGCGGTTGCAGCAGTTAAATATCTGTCATAGGTTTCCCATTGCTACAGCTGTATAACTGCAAAAGAATATAACCAGGAATACTCTAGAATCTAGACTAAAGAAAGTGTGGAAAAAAAATGAAACAAATTGAAAATACAGATGAAACAGACAGGAGGTAGAAAAGGGAAGGAGAGACACTGCATCCCTGAATGATGGTAGTGATGAATTAACCCACATGAGTGAAAAACACGATATGAAAGAAGTTAATGCTTTTATGTCATCTATTTCCTTTTTATTGGCTGAGCAATAGGACAAAGTAAATGAACTAACATGAGAACTCTAATTTTCTTAAGCAGAGCTTTCTTTTATTCCTGCTTACTTGAAAATCCATTTAATTTAAAATATGTATGAAGAAAAGGGAAAAGCTGTTAGTCTAAAGCCATGCACAGCAAGGTTCAATTTGAACCACATTTTTAATGGCCAAGTTCCAAAGAGCAGTCAAATGGGATTTACAATGCCAGTGTTGACAGGATCTTAAGCATAACAGCATTAGATATCTGCCAGCATAACTTTTCAGATTGAGATTGCTACGGTAAATTGTAGGATACAATTAAAGTTCATTCATTACTCCTTTCTTCTCAACATTGAAAAGGTTAAGGACGTAGGGATACCAAAGCTACTAAATTATGTTTCTCGTTGAGACCATCCATAAATACCACAGAAAGGCCCAAGGAGTTTTCTAGTTCCTCTTTGAGGGGTGAATTTTTTCTGTTAGAAAGCGGTGAAAGGACAGAGAAAAGGGAAATCTAACATCTTGAGTTTTATTTGGCCCAAAGACCTTCCGTAGATCTTGCTGTGTATCTGTTCTGCAGGTAATTTTTCTATGCCCTTTTCTTTAAAAAGCATGCCACAGCAAAGTGTCTGAAAAGGAGTCAAAAATACCTGCATGTTTTCTATTTAGAAATCTGAAATGATAACAATTGAAATGCTGGTCAAAAACTTGCCTTAAATATCAGCAGCTTTTGTTTGAGAAGTACAATTTCAGGCATCTGACAGTCATATACTCATCAGATTCTGAATTCCCATCAGCTGACTTACTAAGAATTTAATAATGCATAATGTATTATGCAACCTAAAAAAAATAACATCAGCTGGAGAGTTCAAGGAGATAGAGTTATCCTATTTTGTTGGATTCTGACAATGAGTCATCACTTCCTTCATATTACATGTTGCTGGGTGCCTATCTGGTTGATAGTAATCTGAACCTGGAAAGAAAGTGCCTCAGGCCATTCTAACATAAGTCTTACAACATGAAAAATAGGTCAGCTGTGAACTTTCAATCATGATTTGAGTTTGGTGAAGGACACTATGACAATCTGAATACAGTTTTTAGAATTTTATCAGCTTAATATTGTCAAGCAAACCAATATTATATTTTCCATACCCAGTACTGAATTTTTGCTTCAGATAATGGGAGTCTTGGGATAAAGCATTCTTAGCAAAATCTAGTCAGTGTCATGTCTGTGCCAAGATAACTCATTTGCACTGAAGCCTAGAGCAACAAGAAATCTTGGTGGCCTCAGGATACAATGTAGAAAATACATTTTGACATAGATTTCCTGACATGGTTTTCCTGTGTATCATTAAATAAATATAAACAAGAATTACTTTCTATCTGCTCAAAGGTAGGAATTAAAAAAAAAAAAAAAAAGAAAACCACAGCTAGTAATAGATTGAAAACATGCTGGTGAAAGGCAAAATATAATGACAGTCTAAACTCTTGAAGAGAATGAATGGGAAGGGAGTAAAATCAGAGATTATGGGTGTACATTGGCCATCTACTCTGGAATACACTGAGGAAGGTTTCTTCAGTCCATTCTACTGTCCAGCCTGTTATAACTACTCCGATGGTACATTTTTATTGCTTCATTTTTTTTGGAGCCTCCAGATAAGAGAGTTTTCTAGAGGCTGCTGTTCTAGAAAGCTCAGTGTTCAGGCTGCTAATGTTCTATTTTTCTACAGGAATACCTGAAAATGCTGCTTATTTCACAGGAGTTGAGCAGCCACAGATTTTCAAAAACAAGTAATAGAAGGAGGTTTGGAACTGAGATGATTTAGGATTATATTTAAATTGAAAAATGTGGTGGTTTAAGCACCACTGTGTTTTACTCAGGAGCACACTGAAAAGTGACGAGAAGAATGAACAGAATTAACAGGGAAACAGTTTATTTGTCTGGAGCTCAACCAAAAGAAAGACAACAGTTTAAGGGAACTCCAAACTTAAAGCACCCAACAAAACCACGAAAAAGGGAAAAAGAAGGAATAAGGGAACTGCTTTCAAAGGCCAGGCAGGCTGGCCAAAGACAAGCAGTGGGAAGGGAAAGCTGCTTCCTTCTTCTTCTCTCTCTCTGCTGGAAACTAACTCCCAGCCCTTGGAGTCTCTGTAAAACACAACACAGTGAGAGGTTCTCCCCCTAACCCGAGATGTTATTTGGGGAAGCTTTCAACCTGCAGTTGTGCTGGTGTGGCTCTGGTGCCGATGGAGGTGGGCTGAGTCAAGCCACGAGGCATTGCAGGAAGCCGAAGAGAATGAACTTCCGTTTTTTCATGCTTTTAAGCTCTCCAAGTCCCGCGCGAGTCTCGCGGTCCTCTTCCTTGCTTCGCCGCCTCGGATTGGCCAGTGGTCTGGGCTTCACCTCCTCCTTTGAGGTTCCCGGCTCCAACAAAATGGCAGTTCCCGCCAAAATCTGTGAGCCAACAGCCTCCCGGCACCATCTTTTACCAGCCGCGGGATAGCTGCCGCCTCCCAGAGCGCCTGCTGACCACAGAAATTCACAAAAGGGGTGTGTGGGGCTGACCGGGGCCACAGGGGCTGCCCGGGCAGCGACCACGCCACTCCTGCCGCGCGGGGGCTGTTCCCGGGGCCGCTGTCACCACAAGGCTTGTTGCCGGCTTTTCCTCGTGGCAGCGTGGGACCGGCACGGCCACCGGGGCACCCCCACAGCAGCAAAGCCACTGCAGACCCCCAGGAAGCAAGCGACCGCCCAAGGGAGAGGAAGGAAAAACATGCAGTGACCTCCCCTCCGTGGCGCTGGGACAGCTCCGGACAAAGGACCCGACCCGCATCAGCGTGGCTGCTGGGACTGCGCTGGCGGGACCAGCCAAGCTTCCCCCCCGGCCCCGCCCCCACCTGCCCGGGGAGAACCAGCGAACACCCACGCAGGAGGCCATTCCCAGGTCGAAGCTGCGATTAATGCCCGCAGCCTGCCGCCTCTGCTCAGACCACCCCGCAATCCCGCACTGGCACCGTGGGCTCCCGGGAACCGGCCCCGCACACTCTCGGAGCCGGCCCTGCACGCATCAGGCTCCCGGCTCTGTTCCGGCCCTGCTCTGCGGGCTCCCCGCCCCGCACAGCCAGGCTGGGGCTGCGCTGGAATTAAACCCGCTTCAGCGTGTCCTGGGGAAAACCAGCAGTGAGTTGGGNCGAACCCTGCCCCCTCCCCCCCCCCCCAGCTCCCTCTAAGAACCTCCCAGCACCCCCCTGTACCCCTCTCCCCTTTCAAATCCCTACAAAAAATAATAAAATTATCTATAAAATATGAAAGTACAAAATAATGTGAGAGTACTTTAGAAAATATCAAATTGTGATTAAATAAATGAAACACTAATTCTGTAAGACATTCCTTTCCCTCACACCACACAGCTTTGCTTGTGTTAGAAAAAGGACATTGTTTTTGTCGAGATAAGAGGCATAACAAAATTGTGTACATCATTTTCCCTGACAGATAAGAATATCTGTTGACACCTAGAACTGTATAGAAGTCAAGGAAGGACTGGGATTCCTTCCTAGAGGTAAAAAGAACCTGCCAAGTACTGTGAAAATACGAATTATCATGATAATTTAGTATTTATTATGGTTTTTTATATATAGCACTTAATAATGCATATAAAATGTGCATATTATCTCTATGTAATTTATTGTGAATAGTTTTATGTACTGCTTATCACTTTTTTCAATTAATTTGAGATCAAAAGAAAACAGAAACCAAAACCAAATTAACTACAGATCAAATCAAACTAAACTAAAGTTTCTCTGAACAGTCAATTGTAAATGCCTTTACAGACAAACATGTAATATTATGCAGGCAGACAAATGCCTACGTATTCCATGCAATAGTTTCAGTGATTTGCAAGTTTTTCCACGGTTGTAACACTGCATATGTGACTGATTTAATGAACTCTATCCTCTCCACACAGAACAGCTGAAAGGAGCTACATTCTATATTCTACAGTCATGGCTTCAAACAACCGTGTCTGTTTTGTTGCCCTGAATTCTACATGTCCTATGTCTTATTATTCAAGCTACAGGTCACAAGACACCTGTGAATGATCAGCTTTGCCAACAGGTATAATGTAACAAGGATTTAATTGTTTTCTCCTTTGGCATCCTTCACCCCCAAGGGATGGCAATTGTAAGACAGAGCGTCTACTCAGTGGTCTTTCGCCTGGAAAGGGATCAAGAATGTAAGTGTTAATTAATCAAAATTTGAGTCTGTCGACCACATTTCACTTCTCCAACGCTGCAAGATTCAAAAGTTCTTCTATAAGAGCCTGCAGACCTAGAAGTCTGTAGTCACCCTGTGGTATCTGAAGATTGTGTCCAACCTGCAGGTAATTAGAAGGTGACTAGGTGAGGAAAGTATTAGAGGCAAGGAATGCATTATTGGCATCTGCTTTATGCCTTTTATTCGTTTTGGTGTAATGTTCTAGGTCTTTGCAATTTCCTGAAAAACCAGTCCTCACAACACACAGTATCCCAGGATCTGTGCACTGAACTGGCCCTTGCATATCACCCTGGGTTGATCAGTCATTTCTGCTGTGGTACCACAGAAAACACATTACAGCAGACTATCAGGATAGTCCCCTTTTACAGACATTATGGCACAGGTTTCCCTTATCCCTAAGTCCTGTAGCACAGCATTGCCACTGCTGGAAATGGACCACAAACACTGCATTGAGTTTGCAAGGCCTCGCTACAGAGGTTTGTCAGTCCTGCTCTGTGTGAACTTTCCTTGACCTGCCTACAGCTTTATTTTACTTGCTTTCACTGTTACAACAGCTTCTCTGAGTAAGTGTCCATGGCTAATTTGTCCTAGTATTGTTTGTCTTTGTGTGATACAGCTGCAGTTTTTTATAGCAACAAGCTATAAACTTTGTGCAGAACAAGATATCTACGACTAACACAAAAACACAGTGTAGGGAAACACAGCCCTGTTCTGACAGCGAAGAAGCAGAAAGGTGCAAAATTGTGCTATAAAAAATAACTCAAGGTGGATTCTAGACCGAGGAAGAAGCAACAATCAACACTAGTATCATACTGCTTTCCAGTAAAAGAGTCCAGGTGCTGAGAACCCCCAAAACAAATACTCCCTCTCAGCACCAGCATGAAAGACCCAAACTCAGGAACCAGAGGAAAGTGAGCATTGCTCCAGGAGATGGGATAGAAACTAAAACACGTACATTTGACAATTTTAACTGCATTGCTTTTCTTCCTGTAACAATTGCATGTGAATTACTGATTTAACCTAAGTTTTCCATTATATTGACAATAAATTAATGGCTTTACTTGCATACAAGTGTGCTTACTCTTTGCCCATAAAAAATTATAAGAGGATAAAATCTTAGCTTCATGGAAAAAATATTTGAAAACTATTTCCATTGCCTTCAGAATTTCAATGTATGTCCTTGTGTGTAGACAATGCTACATGTATTTGTATTAACTTTGAAATTATTTAGATAATTTCATTGCTTTTAACAATGTAATCACTCCTGGACCTAAATGTGAGCGTTTTGTTAAACTCTTGGAAACCCTGGTATCCAGAAGCATTTTGACAATGTTAACATTGAAAACATACTAATTTCATCAAAACTTTTGAACTGGGAAATTTCCCTTGACAAGAATGGAATTTCCGATCAAAAGACAAAAAAGGGAGGAAAAAAAGAGGGAGGAGAAGCTAAGAAACTACTGATTAATTTGCTATTCTCTCGGATCTCAATCTCTCTTGGGAGTTATTCTTCAAAAGTGATCAAAACCCTTCAGCTAAGACATGTTATATTCATGTTCAAATTTCTGTCCCCAAAACTGTCCAAATACAGGACTAGAAAAATGTTTGACAAGCCTAGATTTCACAGGATAAATAAGCTCTTAACTTGAAAGCTAAAAATTAGTCCCATAATACACTGCTTACAGCACAAATAAATTACCTGCAGATCCTTTTATTTTGAGCTGTCACTACAGTGACATTTAGACTAATCTTTATGAATTCAGCTCTTTTTCTTCTATTAAAAAATGCTCTTCTATATAATAATAAAAAGCTTCCAGTTATGTCAATTAGACCAGTTTTAAGAGGAAGAAAAAGAAGTGAGAAGTATGTTTTCTTTTTGAAGCATATTCATTCCCAACACCTCAAAAAACACACTTAAAGATAACTCCATGGATTATACATGGAGAGCTAAGAAATAACATATCTTAAGGAAAAAAAATAAATTATGAAATCAATTTCTGAGAATGTCCAAATCAAAACCACCTAGGTATGTTTGTTCTTCCAACTCTCTTTTATATTTACTTGCAAAGCAAGGTCTGGCTTGTATAAAAAGTTTAGAAATAAAGAAATGGAGATGTAATTTAAAGGGAAATAAATACTGACACTACTCAGCAGTATCTGCAGAGATCACAATGCATCAGAATGTTTAGATCCACCTCACACAGCTACACTCTCAGCATAACTAGTGGCAGCAAGTTGCCATGAGAGGTCTGTTACCAAGAGCTCTCCTACCAGAACAGAGGTGGCTGGTGCCCAGTACATTTTATCTTGTAAGGCAAAATTAAAAATAATTTTACCGCACAAATGATTTTTTGTTTGCACAACCCTGTTACACAAGTTATCCTTTTAGAAATAAAAGTGCTTCAAAGCATGAAGTGCCTTTAGTTAGCTCATGGTAAAGCTAAAATACAAAACCATAAAAAAATAACACCCCTGTATCGGTTTTTCTGTGGCAGGGTTTGGTGGCAGTGGGGGGGGGGGGGGG
>VXBA01005871.1:0-27174 GCA_013399895.1 Serilophus lunatus | reverse complement strand
ATTCTCCTGTTAGGATGCGTGGCTCGTGGGGCCCACGCTGGAGCAGCCTGTGCTTGAGGGACTGCATCTTGTGGAATATCAGCCATGTGGCAGCTGTGGGTGAAGGGCTGCTGCCCATGGGATGGACTCTCGCCGGAGCAGTTTGTGAGAGGAACTGTATCCTGTGAGGGATGGACCCCATGGAATGCGGCTGGAAGGACTCTTCTCCCCAAGCAGCGGCTGAGAACAGCAGCTGACCACAGCAACACCTCCCCCCCCACCTCGCCTTTTTCCCTTGACTGCTGCGGGAGAATAGGCTGAATGTAAGAAGGAGGGGGTGGGGGGTAAAAGGTGTCTTTTAGTCTCTCACTCTTAGCTCTGATCTTGTTAGTAATAAATTTGATTATTATTCCCACATAGAGTCTTGTTTTGCCTGTGATGGTGTTTAAGAAAGAATCTGCTGTAGTCCTTATCGTGAATAACGCAACCACTCGTTATATTCTCTCTCTCCTCCAGAGCTGGGCAAGGGGGAGTGAGAAGGTGGCTGTAGTAGGCCCCTGGCACTCAGCCCGGGTTAAACCACTACAACCCCAAAAAATCCTAAGCCACGATACTCTGGACAGCCTCCCCAAGTTCTGGCAGAAATCTAGCACTGCTGATGTGCACTAGTAGTCTGCACAAAATACAACATTTACCTACATATTTGCGTACCACCATCTGCATTATTTTGCCTCTTCCATATTTGATGAAGGTTTAGGAATGAAAGCCTTGACAGAGAGCTTTACCATCACGAACAGAGCAGACACAATAGAAGAAATAATACAAACTTTCAGAATTAGTATAAATCTAAGATGACACTGGAGAGAATTGGTTACTGATCTGATCTGTGTGTCTCTTCCTGGGCTCCTCAGAGTGGCTGGTGAGGTCTGTGGATCACACCCTGTGTACATTCCCCTGCACAGTCTGTGCTCTCCTCAAAGCTTTGCTGCAAAAAAGGCACCAAGAACCACTATGCAATTGCAGTCAGCAGCCCCAGGGCTACAGATAAACAGTCTGTTTGTAAGGACAGAGGCTGCCTAGGCTACACACCTCAGGCACTTCAGTTCTTCCTTGGGGTATACAATAGGAGTTTATTTTGCCTAATTGCAAATACTGCAGGCTACATTCTTCTACAAGACATATCCGAATAAAAGCAGCTTCAAATAAACCTTTATCAAAACTCTTAATGGTGGGGACAGCAGACTGCCTTTTTTTCCTGTCACTATATTTGTTTAGCAGAGCCAAGTAAAGGCCCAAAAACCTTATAGAATTGTAGAAGGTACTTTTCAGCTGAGTATTTTCTAAGAAATCCAGATAGGGCTGAGCTGCACGTACAGAGTGACACATTCTGCTCCTCTTTGCTTTCTGTGGGTTTGCAAATCCAGGCTACTGAATTAAACATTGGATACTCAGAGGTATGAGCAGCAGCAGTGCGATTCTACTTACTGTGCCCTTTTACACATTCCTCCAGCAAAAGAAAAATCCAACTAATTAGAGTTTATGAGAACTATGGAGCATTGCTGTGGATGTTTTATTTCAAAGGTCATTTATAGTGCAGATTTTTATTGCAACTTAGGGGAATGAAAAATGTAAAAAGAAAGTTCCTTTTGTCACTAGCAGAGTGTGTTAGAAGTTTGCTTGAGAATGTCTGATGGGCATGTAAAAGGGATATAGAAAAACATCTCTCAGCATTAGACAAGATAATAAATAATTCCTTTCTTTTCTTGTATTTCCACATCGTGAAATTTACTGTTTAAGAGTTTTGCAGAAAATGCTTTCTTCTGTGTTATAAGTAATTACAAATCTGGAGAAGAAACAACAGGATTGGGAAAAAAAATTCCCTTGTTTACTTTAGAGTCCAAAGAAATTGCTCCATTATTTCAATTTGCTACTTTATTTTTTTCTCACCTAAGTTTTTTATTGAAGCCTATTTTTTTGGCTGTATAACTCATAGAAATTAGAGTGATGGAATGTCTTTCTATGGTCAAGGTTTTAATATTTTCTCTTACTGCCAAAGTGTTGTAAATACACAGCCTATTGGCACTTATGCTAACATTTTCTTCAGCGTGTCATATAGTAAATTTGATATCATTCATGTCTACTGTCTTCCCATTTTTGTGGGGGATAAACCAAAGTTTGTTATAATCCTGAACTTATATTATTTTGGCTCTTCCAAAAATCAAGAACACTGAGATATTCCCAAATAATATCTTAAAAAAGAGAGAAAAATAACTATTTTCCCCTTTTTTATTTTCTGAATTAATAGCAAAAAGAAAAAAAAAAAAAAAGTAATTTTGAGGATTGTTTCCTGGTACAGTTAAAATAGTGTTTTTATCACAGAAGAGCTTTCAGCACCTATGCTTTCTTTACAAAAATATTTGCAAACATGCAAATAGGCTAGACCTAGGCTAGGTAGGCTAGACCTTTTCCATTCAGTTGAAGTGAAAAGGAAATAGGGATTTGGAAAGGGCAGCCTCAAGTCAAATATGCACTATACACAGAAATATATGAAGACCAGTTGAGAGAATTGGAGTTGGTCAACCTGGAGAAGAGAACGCTCCAGGGAGATCTTATATCAGCAAAAGGGGCCCAAAAAGAAAGCTGAAAAAGGTCTTTTCACAATGGCATATAGAGACAGGGCAAGGGACAATGGTTTTAAACTGAATGAGGGTAGGTTTCAATCAGACATTAGGAAGAAATTCTTCACTGTGAGGGTGGTGAGGCCCTGGCACAGGTTTCCCCGAGAAGCTGTGGGTGCTTCATCCTTGGCAGTGTTGAAGGCCAGTCTGGACAGGGCTTTGAGTAATCTGGTTTAGTGAAAGATGTCCCTGCCCATGGCAGGGGTGTTGGTATTACATAGTCTTTAACGTCCTTTTCAACCCAAACCATCCAATGACTCTAAGATCCTATATATCCGTGTAATAAGGGCATCACTAAATTAGTAAGGAATACAAATAACTCTTTATTCTCAGAACCTCGAGCAACATACTCTCATGTCAGAACCTTTTTCAGCAATACATTCCCACAGACTAGCTAGCACTACTGTGGATAAAAGCAATACTGTAGGTTACCACATCCAACCTCAGCTGTTTTTCCCTTAACACCTAAATGAAGCTGAAGGAAAGATTTATTTATGCAGATTTTCAGTTTTTCAGCTTATGTCTTGTCATCGAATAGCCTCTGCTTTAGTTTTAGACTTTTTATTTGTTCTTTAAATGGGAATTTTTGGAAATAATATTGCCTTGAAAGACTACAGTTCCTAGAGAAAGACTTTGTAAAAGGGATCAGTTGCTCTTAACAAATGGCTAGAAAAGACATGATTTGATCTATTTGTCTTCTATTTGAAATGTACAGACTAACTAAAGAAAAGTCTTTTCTACAGGCAATTCACCTTGAAAAGCAAATAAATCCCTTTTTAAAATTTTATATGCCAAAGACACCTTTTGTAGGGAGAATACATATTACATCCTAGTTGTGGGAAAAACACTTTTATAAAGCTGAACAATAAAATATAACAATCACAAGACAGACACTTAAAATTATAATTTCTTGGCTTTAGAATTGTCATTAAAGTTCTGCATGCAGTTTTTTCTGACTTCCCTCCTGCT
Source organism: Serilophus lunatus (assembly GCA_013399895.1). Taxonomy (NCBI): domain Eukaryota; kingdom Metazoa; phylum Chordata; class Aves; order Passeriformes; family Eurylaimidae; genus Serilophus; species Serilophus lunatus. The sequence continues at coordinate 23,548 of VXBA01005871.1, read as the reverse complement.
AAAATAGGATGTCACGTACTGGCATCTATTTTGCAATGTTTAAAATGTTCAAATACAGCTGCCACTGTAAATCTTACTGGAACAATGAAATAAGCTTCTGAGCGAGTGCTAGAATAAAAGGATAATAATTCCTATTGATTTATGTCTTGTAGTCTATTGATTTTAAAAACTATCCAAGTTATGATCAGAGCTTATCCTGAATGAAGAGCATTTCTAAGAGCACTTGGTGTGGGTTAATTCCCTAGTAACCAACAAAGGATTCTGCCATGTCATGGGGTGTGTGCGTGTGTGTGTGCGTGTGGGTGTGTAGAAAATATCCACTTACAAGGCTTTTTCTTCTATTTACATGAAATTTGTGGGTGATCAATATTTGTGATATTTCTTTTTCTTTTGAGTTCACAGGCATAAAGACAAGCAACTGAAAGACACAGCTACTGCATTACATGACTTAGTAAACCTAGTGAAGTTCTTTAAAAGGCTAAGTAGAAGTTGAATGAAGTCTTTGACAGATAAGTACCAGTGTATCCTAATTCAAGTCCTTTTACTGCAGACTTAAAAAAAAAAAATAAATCTAAGTATCTTCTCCCCCACCACCCTGCCAACTTTATTCTCTGTACCTTTGGAAATGCAAAATGTTTAGTACACATATCTTGGCATGAGGAAATCTAATTTTCTTACTTAGGATTCTCATTTTCATTCTGTAAGTTCATATTGTCAATAAAACTTGTTCACAGCTTCTTTGTTAGGGAATTGTGCCTTCTTAAGGTCTCTTACATACTGAGATTCAGGCTGGAAGGGCGCCTCAGGAGTTCCCTGGTCCAACCTCCCGTCCAAAGCTGTGTCAACTCTGGAGTCAAGCCAGGCTTCTCAGGGATTTTTCCATCCAAACCATGAAACCCTCCAAGGATGCAGTCTCCACAAGTTCCAGAAAGTTCCACCTGAACACAAGGAAGAACTTAATTACTTGGAGAGTGACTGAGCATTGGAATAGGTTGCCCAGAAAGGTTGTGGAAACTCTCTCACTGTACATATTCAAAAGACATGTGGACAAAATCCTGAGTAATGTGTTCTAGGGGAGGTTGGACTAGATGACCCTACAGTGGTCCCTTCAAAGGTTAAACATTCTGTGATTGTGTGAAATATAACAGATGAGAATCAACCATAGCCAAGACAGACTGTGCATAGGGACATGTCTTTTTCCTGCAGACTTGATTCTGGTCACCAAAGTAATTATAAATGAAACAATTAGAGATAAGAAGTGAATGAAACAGGTCTACAGTCAGCAAAAGGCAATGGCATGATTTCCCCTCTGTTTCCACATCCAACTCTGATGAAGGAAATTTTGGATTGATGACAACCAAATTGAGGAAAACAGGCCCTCCTCCCAGTGTCTTGGGCCTTCTATTTCATGTCAACAGAACCACTGCCAAAAAACACCCCTCAAATCTCAGTGCACTAACAGAAAAATAGGAGTACACTTACAGTTTTGGCTAGATCTTGCAGAAGGTAAATTCTTAGTCGCTTGAACGAGTATAATTTTCTAAGCAATTCAGCATATTTGATCAGATGAACTTGAGAGTTATCCCTTTGTTTTCTAAGGTATATCTTCTTTCATCTATAAGCAGGAAAAAAAAAAAAATTCAGTGTCAATCAAATGACAGTAGGCTAAACAAGCTAGTAAATACAGGTAATGTACGCTCAAATTTCTAAGAGCAAGTAAAGCAAATTTTTTTACCTAGATGCACACATCCATAGCAATCTTAAGCATTACCAATTTAGCTTCCAGTCACCTAATTTTTTGGAGAGAAATCAAACAGTCAGCAGGAAACACCCTAAAAAAAGCCAAGTCCAAACAAAAGATAAAATGATAAAAGATAAAAATGAAATAGAGAACTACAAATGGAGAATTGAGTTGGCAAATCAGAAATGCCAAGAGGAGGAAACAGTCATTAACCTTTCTATTCTCTTGGACATATGTAAAACTAGAATTCAAATCCTAAACTGGTTTCTGCCCTTCAACACAGACTACTATTTCCCTTTCAGTTGGGATATCTGCCTTACACTTTTATTCTAAGCATATGGTTGGACTGGGGGAATTTGTGGTGCCATCCATTTCCATCACAACGTATTGAGTGACTACATGGAACTCCAAGCTAGCTACAGAGGTCTTTGTCTTCCTCTTTTCAAAATTTGTTTTCTCCCAGCATTACAGGGAAGGAACAACTTGCAGATGGCAGAAAACTCTCAAACACTCTGAAAAGAGCAATTACTTTTCATTAGTAATTTTATTTGTGAGTGGGCTCCATGCTGCTTTTTATGCATGAGACACAAAGAGAAGGCATGAGCCACATGTTTACATTGATGTTTTTATAAGATAGGCAAAAACCAGGATGAAAGCTAATTTTGTACAATATAGTACATTATAGTACATCCTGCTCAACTTGACAGCTGTTTTCAGTGCCACGTAGGAAACCGCAGACTTGGATCCTTGATTATTTAATATTTCAATTTCATTAAAAATTAAGGAAGTAGAAGCAGATTTTATGAAAATTTCTGATGTTTACTAAGAGGTGGATGGTGCACATAGTAAAATGCAAACAAATGAAAGAATATTCAAAAAATTGTATTTTCAGTAATAATTCACTCTAAGTTTGTTCCCACATAGGCTCTACAGGATAATCTCTGTAGGCTGAGAAAACATTAAAACAGGAGAAAAAAAGCAGAGTTGAGTCACTGGCAATTATTACAAGAAGATAGCAACACGAATGCCTAAGAATTTTACTATCTCTTTTGTTTTTAAAGAAAATTACAACAAAGTATGCTAGTATACATCCATGCATTAACTTCTTGTATATTCAGGTAATTACAATAATTCAAAATTCAAGACTGGTGCTATGTCATGTTAATACCTCTATTTCATGAATAAATGGAGAAATGCCACACTGCCAATAGCAAAATACTAGTTAAACTATGCCACTAATCTTATTCATGCTTTACCCAGTAATATCAACACTGATTTCCCATGTTGGAAAAAAATATACCCTCATACATTCTACTGTGCTTAATAAAATACAGACTTTACCCCTTTCAGAGTTCTTTAAAAGTATCTATTAAATTTTGCTAAGTGCTATCTATTTCACAGAGAGATAGGAAAAAGGAGAAGAGGAAAAAAAAAAAAAAAAGAAAAAAAAATAAGAGCCAAAGGGAAAAAGGTAAAAGAAGGCACCAGGGAAAAAATAATAGTTAACAGCCATAATAATCTGTAGATGAATCTCAGGTATACTTTCACTTCTGTAAGTAGCTTCTGAGGCAATAATTTTTTTTCCAAAGGCAGTTTCTTTACCACTTGTGATATTAATCAATTCCTTCCATTTTCCATGATATCAGAATTATTAACTTGGCCACTATTAAACCATATCATAGGAAATATTATGTGTCTAGGAAATATTAAATGTTATGCAAGGATTGGGTTCTCTTTGTCATTCCTCCCTCAGAGACTTTTACACTGTGAGGATTAACCTTAGAATAGGGCAAGTGCTGGTGTCTCTTGAAACATTTATCTGTGAAACACCATTTTGACCATAAAAATAATCACCACAAGGTCCCTTGGGATATAGAAATAGGCAATTATTATGGAAATGGAGCCTCTCTTTCAGGTGCCTGTTCTGATCTTAGTCCCCACTGCGCTGCTGGAATGAGGGACAGCTGGAGCAGAGAGCCACTACCCCAGGAGCACGTGCAGTCTGGTCTCCAAAACATGTTTTCAATTTCCTCAGTAGCATTTTCAATCTTAATCCCAGTTCTCTGACAAAAAAAGTGCTTTTTCACATAACTGCCCCTTCAATTCTGCACCTTAACAACACCCTTGCCTTTTGATAAGGGACAACTCAATTGAAATAACATTCTTTAAGGCTACTATTGTGACATACTATTTACGGGTCAATGTTATTATCACTTTAGTGCCTTGAATGCTTATATAAATTGAATAACTGAATTTATATATATTCAGATATAAACTCAAGTTTGGTGAAAAACAATAAAACATTAAAAAGAGTTCTCTGGGGTAGCCCAAAACCAAACAACATCTGCTGTTGTTCTGAGCTGAGAATGATGAGACATTCCTGAAATTCCATGATTGTGCAGCGACCATGGATAATTATGCAAAGAAAATTTTGCATGGCATTTATAAGAGTATTTTAAGCATATCACTAGTACCAAAGGGAAAAAAAAATCTCAAATATGACAAATTTTCAGAACAATATATTGACCTTATCAGAAATATCCTTTTAGTCTGAAGCTCTGCTACTTTGTTATCTTTCTGCCTTGTTTTTTAACCATTATTTTAAAAAAGACCAACCAACCCCCCAGTATTTTTCTGAATATGTTTCTATACCCCCTGTCAGTATATATGAAAAAAATTTTCACACAGTTATACTCTTGGCATACTCTTGAATGCAAAGTTGCACATTTTTACATGCCTACAACTTCCAAACCCACTAATTTTCTACTTGTCTGTGAACACTCAAAGCATATACCTATCACACTTGTTTAAAATGTTGTTTTTGCTTAAATGATCTACCAAGAATGCTTTACTAAATCTCACCTTTGTCAAACTACAAGCATTTCTCTTTAGAATGATTTTTTTTTTTAATTTAAATTCATGAGGGAAGGAGAGGAGGTAAAAAAGCATGCATCAACTCCAAGAGAAATTATTTTTACATCTAGAAGTAAATAGCAAAATCCCTCAGACATTTACCTGGTGACATAAGCATAACTTTGGTGCCTTACAACCACTGAATCTACTTGGCTATACCATTTAAGAAGCATGACAGACCCAGAGAATTGCTGAGGATGGAAGGAACCTCAGAGATATCTGGTCTAACCCCCTTGTTCAAGCAGGATCATCTAGAGCCCATTATCCAAGACAGTGTCCAGCTTTAGAATATCACCAAGGATAGGGACTCCTTAACCTTACAGGGCAACCTGTTCCAGTGCTCAGTCATCCTCACAGTAAAAAAATGTTTTCATATGTTCAAAGGGAACTTTCTAGGCTTCAGTTTGTGCCTCTTGTTTATCCACTGGGTGCTACTGAAAAGAGCCTCTTTGCCTCTACCCTTTAGGTATTTAAACATATTAATGAAAGTCACCTTGAGCCTTCACTTCTCCCGGCTGAGAAGTCCATTTCTGTCAGTCTTCCCTTATGTTAGAGATCTTGTACTCCCTTAACCATCTCTGTGGCTTTCCAAAACATTCATGAGAACCATCTAATGACTGTATAAGCTTCAGCACCCTTTTCATGTCCTCTCTGAGTCCTTGGTAAGTGGCAAACCTTGGACATTATGTTGAGTCAGCAGACAGAGACCTCCATCCGCCCCAGCCGGGAGTCTCCCACTGCCATCCCTCGCTCCTTCCCCATGGTGAGGAGAAGGGTTCAGGCCCAGGCAGCTCAAGCACTTGCTATCACTGAAACAAGCATGTAACAGACTTGAATTTCATGTGAACTGACAATCCAGTCATAAGGGAAAGATAAATTTCTCAACTGACAAGGAGGACACATCCAACAATGTTTCAAACCTTCAGGAAAGACAGTTAAAACTCATGGGAGCAATGCATCCTAATGACTGGCAAATGTCTACAGGGCCCTAGGAGAGATACCACGAAAAAATTGGTTGCAATTTGGAGCACTGATCATCAGTTTCTGGACTTTAGGTTAAACTACACAGCGTAAGCAAGAATATCTTTCTTGAATGAGTAGTCCTGCCTCTAGTATTTGCTAGTTTGAGATTCAATACCTTTGAAAAGTATGTTCTGTATCACTTTTAAACAATACATTGACATTGCAGACAACTTTAAAATCTTTTTCGTGTATCTTCACATTTACTCTTAGATTCACAAGTCTTTGGCCCCAGATTACAGCTTGTTTCTAAAGAGCAGTAGCTTCTAGAAATATTCCGTCATGAAATAGCCCATAACAAGCAATACATACAATCAAAGAAGGCAAGTAGCACCATTACCTAGAAAGATCAGTCTTGCTTTTTGCATAAAGTCATAGTGGATCTAGTGTTGTCCATTCTGTAAATTGTTTGGAGCACAGATATCTGATTTCTCAGCTGAAATAAAAATATTTTGCTTCCAGTTTGTCATTCTAAACATACATAAAAATAAACTTTATTGCTAGAAGTGAATGATGTGTTAAATAATCATCAGATACTCAAAATGCTACCTTAAAAATCCCCAAGAACACAACACTTTTTCAAAGAATAAAATGGTTCAGCTCTCTGCACACATTATATCCCTTTTCTTAAAAAAAGCCAAAGGGAATTTGTATTTTTGTGACCTTGCACATTTTCAGTATGGGGAGATCACAGATATTTCTGTGCTCTGTGGAACAACATCAATGAAAGATTGGCTACATCGCTGTCACCTCCATGAGGGTATGAGAAGCAGTGACTGTTTTAGTAAAAACACTGGCATTCCCACTCTATGTGTTGGCAACAATGGCTCTGAGCATATGGGCCTCTTGGCTTGTGGAACCTCCTCCAATCAAAGCTCTGACAGCAAGCCCCACATTCCCCATAGTCTTTGGAAGGGAGGTGGCAATGAAGGGAAACTTTTCACTCATGGGAAGGCTAGGGTAGTTTTCTTGTGGGTTTCCATGCATAAAATCTGACATGAATTTCGTAACTCAGGCAGGGAGTGACTCTACATCTTGTGATGTTGTGCTAATGAAACACAGATTTATTGTCTGCTGGATATAATTCCTCTCTGCCTTAAATCACAATTTACAAGGAACTCAACACATAACAGCATACCTAGAAATTTTATCTACATCTGGATTTGAATAGCAAAATTAAAACTATTTTTGCACAAAGCAGAAGTCAACAAGAGCTTGCCTTTAACTTTTATCCAAAGGTTAAGGGTAGCACTTAGTAGTACAAGGGGTTTTTTTCCTCAACTTGCATGGTTTTACTGGTATGTCTGAAGATTTTTAAAATCTACATAACACCTACCTCTAAATTGTAGCTCCACAAGTGAATTTATCATTGTCCAGTAAAGACACTACAAAATTAATTAAAATCCATCCCTTACTTCTGACTAATAATCCTCTTCTTCTAAACTCAGAAAACCTTTTTATCACAGAAGATTATAAAATGCTTGAGATATAAGTTCTGACTTACCCATCTTACAGTAAATGCTGCCATTAGTCAAAAAGGAAGAAATAGAGGATATACTTTGTGATGCAAGAATATAGAAATTATTTAAAAACCCCTTAGAGTTACATTTCTACAGGCTACCAGAGATTGTAAACCACTTCCTTAAAACACAGAAAGCTAGAAGGCAAGTGAACTTAAGGTACTTGTGTGACCTCCGTCAGCATAATTACACCTTTCAGAGGGACAAAGGTCAGTAAAGTGTACCCCTATCTTTTCTGGTTCACTGAACATCTGCTTCTGTGCCCCAGGCAGTATCACACATCACTCAGTTCTTCTACCAGTTTCAATTTATTATTTTCTTGTGTCTGTGAGCAATACACAGGTAGCACTTAAAGACTGTACAGTTTTGTCGAATCCTTTGAGTGCTCCTTCTGGCTCAGTGACCACATACACCCTTCCAGATATAACAATTGTGAAGGATGTGACCAAGGTAGACCTCATTCCAGGGTAAAATGAAGCCCAACACATGTCCAATAACTTCCTCAAGGACTAGATTNAAAAAAAAAAAAAAAAAAAAGGACAGAAGCATGTGAATTAATCCCAGGTCTTGTATGACTTATATGATCTAACTTGTAGAATTTTAGCGTGAGATAAGGACATAATCCTTTGGCTCCATATCCACATCATGGAAATCACAGTTCTATTTATGACACTAACATTCTGTAGTTAAATACTACATATATACACTTTAGAGTGAAAGTTGTTCTGTTTATATTACTTATTTTCTTAAATGATCAATGGAAAAAAGTGCATGTACCGGGATCCAAAGCACCTAAATTGACATTTTGAAGCCAGATGCTGATGTGAATATTGCCTAAAAGCTCTCTAGAAATTTCTGCCATATAAGACTCCTAGGGAAAGAACTCAGCATTTCCTAATGTTATATTTTTAAAAAATTAGACAAAGGGTAGGCAAATTGTAGGGACTTGGGAACATTGTGAGTTGTGAACAGGAGAAAAGATGAAAACAGAGAGGATAGCAGACAATAAGGTAGTTATAGATTTGTGTACAAAAAGGCAAACAAAACATAAATACATACATATACATACATATATATATATATATATATATGAGTTATATGTTTGACTGCGTGCAGCTGGAATACCATGGCTTAGATGATTGGTATTAATAGTCTTTGAAGAGACAATAGAAACAATTGTTGAAGATTAATGATAAAAAAAGAAAAGTAAATGAGAACAAGAACAGCAAAAGAATCACTGCTTTTAAATATTTAGATACGCTTTCAGAGTTGAATATTATCATTAATAAAAAAATACATGTCCTAATCTATATTTAATCTATCAATATTTCCCTTAAAAAGTCAAGACAAATTTTGGAAGGTCAGAAGTATTTAAGGTCTTATCGAGATAGAGATGTAAATTTTCATCAATTTTTGAAGCTTTTATTCCAAATTATAATACTCTGCGATCATTTAGTACAACTCTACTTTGAGTTAACTGGCCAGTTGGTGCAAATTCTCAGACAGGCTTTTAAAACAAATTAAATTCTTTCTATTATTTCAGTATGAATAAGGTTTAAGCATAGCTTTTGTATAAGGATGGCCATCTTCCAAATACTTTCTTGCATTATCTATATTATTCCAGCGTTTTATACTTTAACTCTTCTGCTCTGAGTTAGACCAGACAAAGCAGATTGTGGACCTTTTGTTTTTACACCTTCCAAAAGACATGTACCTTAAAAATGTAATGTGCACTGGGATGAAATAAATACCCAACAGAACAACAGTGCAGAACAGCCACTACAGTAAGAAAGAATATGACAGCAAGCCTGAAAAAAACCCCATTCTCTAGACCGCACTCAGTGCTGCAAAAGCAAGAATCTCTGACAGACTTTGGTGCTGGTTTTTTTGGATTTTTTTTCTCTATCATTTTATTTTGACAGTACTCTAGAACATTTGAGCTCACTGTGTATATTCAAAAATTCTTATTCTCATTCTTTGGTTCAGTGCCACTCTCAAACAGAGAAACACCAATACATCAAACTTGTCAGACACTTGCCTGACAAACAGTAGTTTATTAAAATGACTAACTCCTAAGATACAGGACTGTCACTGCAGAACTTCTGTGGTACACTTTGTGTGATTGTATAAAACAAAACTTCTGGCACAGAACTGAGAGACATTCCATACCCCATTATTGATCTTGAAGATCCTATAAGATTCTAGGCCACTCCGTGAGGAGATATACCTTGACTGTGGTGCTACTTCTCTTCCCTTTGAATGGACAAACAACTCCTTCCTTTCAGCTGCTTATACCATATCTCTTATGCATCTCAGGATGAATACCAACCTATTAAACCTATCCAAGGTATTTTCCAACCTTAATGATTCCCATGTCCTACTTTTCCTTATCTCACAATCTCTACCCACAAACTATAATTTCTTTGTTCTTACTAGTGACATACAAAGTCAGTCCTGCTAAGACTGTGTGAGTGGCACATAAGCAGCTCCTTAATTTTCTCTAATAAAAAAAAAATGAGAAGAAGAAAAAAAAAAAAAAAAAGAAAGAAAAAAGACATTACTTGAAATAAGTGCCCAGAAAATTAGGTAGCAGATGACTTATCTTCTGGAAGATAATGAGGAGAGATTATGGAAGTAGTGAAATGTTTTATCAGTGTTGCCATGGAAACTGAAATAGGTGCAATAACAAGCTTTTAAATTTCATCAACTTTCCTAAGAGCATAAAGTTGAATCCTGTTAACAGCCAAGGCCAAAAGCCTCTGTGTTAGTCAGAAGAATGTTCAGTCAGCCTCAGCGGTCAACGTCCTAGTCTATGCCTAAGAAGAAAGAACCTTGCTCTGAGGAAAGAAACAGGCAGCTGATAAGGGAGAATTACAAAGAGTGTGCAAAAGCAAGCCCAAGACAGTAATTTTGGTGCAGATTATTCCAAGAAATATTTTTATAAGCATCGCGGCTACCAGTATTGTCAGAACCCAGCTGCACACTTTGTCCCACAGTGAACTCTGCTTTCTGAAAGCAACAGCTCCCTCCACAGGTTTTTGACCAGAAGCCTGGTTCATAACCTGGGAGGAGGAGAAGGATGAGCTCTGTCTGAAACTCCTACCCTCTTCTTCAGACACAACGTTTCCACTATGCAGGGAATAATTACCGTAGGTGTGAGTATTCAGCTTCCTGGTTTTCAAGACAATCTTGTATGGGTGCCTCTCACTGCTAAAAAATTTGAACAGCTTTTTTTGTTTCTAGTGTGCCAATCCAAAGTTTGAATCATTTTACTTTTTCTTGTTTTGAATGACACCTTGTGCTTCTCATATCCACTATTTTCTAAAACAGTAATTTTGTAAGAGGAGAATGGTTTCATTAATGTTTTTTTCACATGCTGTCATAGAGGATTAAAGAAAAAGTACTTGAAATTGCATAATGCTTTAAAAGGAAAAGTTTAATATGACAGGATCTCTGCAGCTCATGTGCTGTATATGCCACACTGTAGAAATTACAGTAAATTCTCATGCTGCAAAGTAGGCATTGCTCAACACATTCATGGCTGTTATATATTTCCATTTCCTTCTCAGTCTTCCAAAAATACTCTACTGTAATTTTAGAGCTACTTTGGCTACAGCAAAATAAGCTTTTTATTTACCCAAGTGTTCAGTAAAGGATTTCATTAGCAAAGGATGCCAAGAAAACCTAAATCAGACAGAAAAGGACTAAGATCAGAAGACTTTGTATTCAGAAGTCATTGAGGACTAAGTTACAATTTTTCATTAGCAAAAACAGCTGTTGATTTCTAAAAACCTTCCAGTTATGATTTTCCTCTGGGCCACATTATATTAGTGAATCTGTGACAGTAGCAAATTTGTAATAATCACTGAGGTATGCTGAAAAAAACCCAGGTTTCACAGAAGTACAAAGCTAGAGAACTGTCATACGGGTTCAGAAAGCTGTCCTTACTATAAATAAAGAACTATGAACTTGTAAAGGTATAAATAAATACCTAATTACACTAGTTTCATTCTTCTGGTTTTGGTAGGTTCATTAAGTGTTAGTCTTTGCCAAAATTTCAAGTAGATATGAAAAAAAAAACACCCCTCCACCTCCCCTAGTCCCACTGGTACACCATAAGCAGAACACCATAAATACCTCCCTCAGCATTTCTGTCCATATGACCAAATTCCTTCTTGCTTCCAAATCCAGCCTTGCCCTCAACATTTGTAGCCTGCAGTTTGTGGTAGACACAAGATCTTTAGAGCAGTGTTGCTTTCTACAAGATTGCATTTGTCTTCCTTATTCCCACTTGATTAATATGATGTAATTTACACGTACTACATCATTTTCCCCTTGTTTCAGAGGACTCAGGCTGCCCTGGAGAGATCATCAGTCCAACTACTTCAAGTCCACCTACTGAAACAGCCCGGAAGCACTAAAATCCTAAATGCCTACTCTCTAACTTTACCCTAAATAGCTGTTTTATCCAGAGTTAGATGACACTGCTCACTTAGTTCCTGTAAGGTCCTCCATAAAGGAAGCCAACCTTGATGTCACCAGCCAGTTTTAACTGACAAAGCATGGTAGAGGGAGGAGCTGGACTTACACCAAAACAAATCTATGATCCAAGGATTCGTGGCAGATTAAAAACATCACTACACAAATAAATAAATGACATTATAGAAAAAAGGGGCAAAAATGAATAAAAGAAAGATTTAAAAATTCTTAGATTAGATCCCAGCATCAGAAACAGCTCAGTCTAAACCACTAACGTGCCTTGGAATGCAAATAATGCAATAGAAATGCGTCATATCAGGATGGTGATCTTTTTGTGGGGAAAGAATGAAGCACAATTTACTAACACTAGCAGTAAACAAATGCATGTATAAAATGTTGGGGTGTGAAAACAATGTTAAATAAATACATGGAGTAAGCACTGCTGCATCTTTATAGAAATTAAGATAACACCTCACAGGAAATTGCCCTGAGAAATTTCCTGTAAACCTACAAAAAGAATTTTTCATCAACTTTGAGAGGCTATCCCCAGTAATTAAGCAGAAATTTTTATTTTTATTTTTTTTTTATGTTTGTGTATTTTGGAGTTGTCCTTTAAGGAATTATACTACTGCAATAAAGACCATGCTGAGTCAGCTGAGTTCAACAAACATTGACCTAACTTTTTGCTCCTGTCTGAAAGCTACTTCTAATTTCATTACAAGGCTGTAAAAATGTAATTCTGATTGCTTCAACCTACACACCTTTGGTTCGACAAAAAGTATGTTTGTATCACAATAGGTTTTACAGTAAACATAATTAACTAGCATCATCTGAAAAATAAAGGATTTTGAAGCTTTTGATATTTTATTGGGGGGCTCTGAATAACTTATGCTCTTCCACAGTTGAAATCATCCCATCCAAATAAAATATACTAAGAGTTAAGAAACATTTTGCTTTCATATTTATAATAATATTTATATATTTCATATTTATAATAATTTACCTGGAAAACAATCTCATAATGTAATTGAACCTCATTTTTCAAAGTAAAGGGAACTCAATGACATTAATTTCAATTAGTTATCAATATTTATAGGTGAAAACCCAGAGAACTTGAAATACATTTGGTACAGATTTAAAGATGTCTGAGGCTATGTAGAAATATATAAATCAAACTATATACTCATTTCTGAAATACTCCAGAACAGATACAGTTTTAGTTAATCCTAGCACACATTCTGTCTAATCCTAGTTTTTTGCATGTGTGAGGTAACTTAGCTCTGTCCCATTTGTCCCAGTCAGTATGTCTTTAAAAATAAAGCTTAACTTTCAGTTATGTGCTAAAGAAGACATGACCTGAAAGATTATTTTTACTTGCATAGGTGCAATACCTGTGGCAGCATAAAGAAATCCAACAATATGCCTTTCAAATACCCTGCTCACAGCAAACATCCCTTATTTCTGGGAGGTATCAAAACCTTGCAATAGCCCCAGCATATCTGCATAGTGGTGCATCCCATATCTACCTGCCATGGTTTAATCCCAGGCAACAGTAACTAAACCTCATCCATCCATTCTCTCTCTCCCTCTGTGTTGGGAGTGGGGTGTGTGTGTGTGTGTGTGTGTGTGTGTGTGTGTGTGTGTGTGTGTGTGTGTGTGTGAACCAGAAGGGTAAAAGTGAGAAAACTGTGTGTTTGAAGTAAAGAAAGTGTGGTGGAGAAAGCAAGAGCTACACATACAAGCAAAGCAAATCAGGGAATTCATTTCCCACTTCCCATGGTCAGGCAGGTGTCCAGGCATCCCCAGGAGAGCAGGGCTCCATCACATGTAACAGTGACTTAGGAAAGCAAACGTTATCACTCTGTCCCCGCTTCGTTCGTCTTCTTTCCACAGCTTTATATGCTGAGCACGATGCCACACGGGCTGGAGTATCCCTTTGACCGCTTGGGGTCAGCTGTCCCAGCTGTGTCCCCTCACAGCATCTTGTGCATCCCCAGCCTAACTGCGCTGGAGTGGTGTGAGGCGCAGAAAGGGACTTGAGGCTGTTAAAGTGCTACTCGGCAAGAGCTTAAACATCCTTGTGTTATCAACAGGTATTCCAGCACAAATCCAAAACACAGTCCCATATTGGATATTGTGAAGAAAATTAACTACTTCAGCCAAAAGCAGCACATGACCCTATCCCCCTCCAAACTGCCTTATAACTCTTTGTTGTATAACACAAAACCAAAGTTGAATGTAAAACTGTACATGCTTGCATAATCATTTTATAAATTAATTATTTAACTGTGAATAACCCTGATAAAGTTTATAGCATGCCTATACTTAATTAATTCATTATTACACATAAAAGCCAAACATGAATTAAATAACTTCTAAAGTAATGGAAAACAAATCTAGGATTATTTAAATGATTAAGCTTTGGATATCAACATTTCCTTCAACACAAATTATTTATTTTATTAAAATTTATTATTAATAATTTTATTAATAATTTATTAATAATTATTAGACTTTATGAATTAAAAATAATAATCAAGTATATTGCTGTGAGCCCAATTATTTTGGAAATGAGGTCACAAAGAGGGAAGAAGAAAAAAAAATAAAAATGAGATCAAATACACATTTTGCTGAGCTGCTAACAAATGCTTCCTGTTGCAATTGCAGTTTATCTGACTACATGACAAATAAAGCAGACTTACTTAAAACACAGTCCGAGATTATAGCTCTTATGTGGGTTTTTTGTCTCGACTAAAATGAAAAAAAATATTGTACAACCTATCTTTAAACAAACTATTTTTTAACAGTTGATGAACAAGTGTGTGTTAATTTGCATCACCTATTATCTCCAGCATCTATTTGTTTGTTGTCTTTGCTTTTAGAGAATTGGCATTAATTATAAGTATGGAAGTAATCTGAAATGTCAGTTCAGAATTTTACAGCTTGGAACAGCTCATCCTTCAATAATTAAGTCAATAAAATTTACTTAATTTAATTTAAACAGTGAAGCTTCTTTTCAGACCTTACGGAGTGATTACAATTAGTATTTCATAATTAGTATTTTATTGATGTCCATAGACTGGATTGCCAGGCGTCATCAAGATACACCGATGATTGGAAGTAATTTGATAAACATTCAGAACTGTTGCATAAATGGCATGCCTCCCAATTATGCATTGAGTTAATGAATGCATTTAAATGTTATGGAGATGAATTTAAAGGACAGCTCAACCTTAATTACTATACCATTTCCTCCCTCTTCCCAGACATTCTAATTATAACTTCAGTAGTTATCACCTTTTAGTATACAAATATCAGGTTCCTCTGTAAATGCAGAACTAGAGCATTCATGATATTTTAATTTTATTTTTTTTTTAAGTGTGCTAACAGAGCTAAAATAACATGAGGTCATTCTTCTGTAAAATAAAGGTTTCTGGAGACTAAGAGATGATCTTCTACTAGTCCTCCCTCATTCACATTTAATTTTCTCAAAGACTAACAGGCAGGATAGGAAAGAGCATACATAGCTAAGTGAAAGCCTTTCAGGCAATAGCTATACACTATGCTAAAAAAAATGCCAATAAATAATGGTAGAGTTCGCATCATTATTCGCAAGTAGGGTGTTTGAAAGTGTATGAGAACATTTTGCAGGTCTGTTTCAGCATAATTTAATAATTTAACATCAAGGAGATGACCCTGAACACTTTGAAATCCATGGCCGCTCAAACCCACAATAGTGTCACTCTCACATGGAAATGATTTGGCCCTCAAAACATCTGTCACCACCAGTGTTTCTTCAAAGAAGAATGCTGAGCAGGACAATTGTTCTGAACTCAATGAATTCCCTGAAAATTTACTCTTGTGAGCAGAGATAAACCCAGGTTTTAAGGAAAAGCAAAGCAAAATTGCTATCTCTAAGGGACAGAGATGAATCATCAGCTACCAGATGGCTGTTCATGACTGCAATTTCCTAACTTTGACATGTTTAAGGGGACAGCTGATGGAAATGCATGCCAGGAAACATTCCTATAAAGGTTGACTATGCTGTTAGAACATATTTTCCAAATTGCAAAACCTACTCTAGCACAGAAAAGAGAAGAATATGAGAGTTTTGCTATCAGATGTGCTGCAGCTTTATAAGAGAGACACAATTTGGACAAATCCCCCAACACATTATAAAACTGGAAGGATCACAAGTGTGTGATGTTCAAGGACATTATGACATTACAACCTGCCAAAAATATTCTGTTGTGCTTCTCAATATCTTAGCTTTTCATAGAGCTTTGTATGTCCTGGTCTACAGTGAACTACTATCTGCAGGGAAATGACACAAAAGGAATATTAAAAAACACGAATTGAATGGAGCTCAAAATTGATTAATTACTGTCCTGTCTAGTTCCCTAATTTCTCTTTTTCCTCTCCCTTATTTAATTTTTGCCATCTAGTTTCTCACAAATTTCTCATAGATTTCCAGAGAATATTTTTGTTTGTTTGTGGGTTTTTCTTGGCTATGGTTTTCAATGGATATCATCAATAGTGGAGAAAAGCTAGATTTGAGTAGGTGCTCCTCTCTAAGCTAAGAAAACATAGCTAAAGTTAGTGAAAAATCAAAATGCTGTCCTTAAATAAAGATCTAAAATCTTGCTATTCCCACCCTTGCACAGCTAAAGCAGTACTGTCTGTGGTGAGAGACTGTCTCTCCTGTGCTGAAAAGGCAGTGTCTGGAAGGCAGATGACTGCACAAGTGGAACCGAGAACAGGCTGAGGCAACACCAACTCAGCAACACACTGGATGTATCTGCTCCTAAAAGATGTGCATCCTCACTGAAGAAATAGGATATGTGTAAGGGGTTGATCTGACAAGAATATATATTTGTTAGACTACACAGGCTTCTCATCGAACTTATATAAATCCCTGTAAATTCTCTGTACATTGCACCTCTTCGATTTTTTTAGAGAATGGTGAAAAAGGCCAAATATATTCAGCCTTTATGATTTGCTATGACAAACATGATGACAATTTTTTCTTGTTCAAACATATTGACATATGGGAAGACTGTGGGTTATGTGTTCAGGTCCCTTCCCACCAAACATCAGGAAAAGACTTGGATGCATTATCACTCAGCAGAATTCCACTGTTGAAAACAATGACTGCACTATTCTAACTAGCCTAAATTTATTGAAGTAGGGTAGAAAAAGAGACCTAAATGTAGATTTTCTAAATTTAAACAGTGATTAGCATTGTGTTCAACTTCTATTCATGGACGAAACCACAAGTCCCAGTAACGCAACAAGAAACTCTAAGGGACTCTTCCACAACACTTATAAGCATGTCTGCTTTAAACTCCTAAATGAAAGCGTAATTTGTCTTTCAGCATTTGGTGTTTCCCCTAAGAGCCTGTATTTCAGATCCAAAAAAAAAAAAAAGAACATTATACTTTGCTAACTCAGGGTCCACCGAATGTGAGAAAAATCCCAATCCAAGTAAATTCTAAAGGCTTTGCAATTGGATAATTAACAAAGTAAACCCTGATTTTAGAAAGTGAATATACTTTTGGAGACTTGACTTCTAGTTTTCTGAACTTTTGAGGTGTAGAATAAATTTTTTTAACCAGTGTGGCCAGCATCCTTGGAGTCATGTTCTAGAAATGGTATTTTCCACTGACAATAAGCCATTCTTAACTCTTATCGAAGACATATTTGCACATTCCTACTCGTATTGTCTTCATACTAGTTCTTCATATTTTTTACATATCTCTGCAGAATTACCTTCTTCAGAATGAATACTCTTCTTATGAATCTCTTGTATTCCATTCTAACATGGGGCCCTTAAATGATCTAATTTGAAGCTGATATTTCCATCAGGTCCAAGTTCATCGATATTCAACAGTTTCACATTTATAAATGTAAGCCTCTGTAAAAGAACAAAAATACTCACCCTCAAAATTCAGCTCCCCAGTTTGGTGAAAGCTGTTATCTAGATCCAAATTGTGTGAAATGTTGTGCAAATCATGGACCATTTCTGGCTGAATATTTCTTTTTCCCTTGTAAACCAGCCTGTGTTTTGGCTTTAATCCCATGTATAAAATCAAAATATAATAACAAGCTCCATGAGCAAAATGTCATTCTGTCTAGCAACTGAAGATGCAGCACCAAACTGTGCTAAGTAGATCACTGACAGTTCAACACTGTCAATAAATGACAGTATTGGTATGAGTAATGTGTATACTTAAGGCTACATGTAATGGGAATAAAGTGTTCTACTTTTGTCAAAAGTGTATCATTTCAGAATCTTCATAGCAGAAGCTTGCTCAAGAGCTCAGCAGGGTGGCAGACAAGGGAGCTCACCGATAAAGACCAGGGCAATAACAGGTATAGCTGCTACATGTTTCTGGAGACACTATAATTCTTGGCCCAAATAACCAAGAGTAACAGAGTAAAACCTGCAGGTGCCAGAGAGTTGATGAGCAATCATAATTAATAAAGTCTAGTTTAGGCATCACATCCTCAGCATTGCATTCTAGTTAAAATATAAACAAACACCATCACCCTCCCCGCCAAAACCCCAAAGGAACCAGTTTTACAAGAGTTATTTTTAAAAGCATAAAGAGTGCCATCACTATATGTATTCCGTCAGTTGAGTATTTCTGGTAATGGTCAAAAATCAAGCCTGACAATGCAAACTAAAACTCTGGAAGTCATCTGGTTTTCTTACACAAGCCCCACTTCTTTCTCTCCAAGACAGTTGAGGACATTTGCAGCTACACAAGGAGCAAAATAATTTTGCTGCTGTACTGTTTGTCCTTCATCCCAGGGGGAGGAGAGCTAGAAGAGACACATCTGGAAGGTGTGACTGACATATTGTGAAAAAAGAGAGTGTGGAGTGAGGAAGTGCCTGGGGAAAAGTTTAATTTATTAGAACAGCTGTCCTAGTTACGCCTCTTTTGTGGCTATTGATGTAGCCTTTATGCTGATCTCCCTCAACTTCACAGAGCAAAGCTTTCACGCTGTGGTGGGTTGACCTTGGCTGGCTGAGTGCCAAACCTGCACCCAACCACTCTCACACTCCTCCTCCTCAACAGGACAGCAGGCAAAGTAATCTGAAGAGCTGTGGACAGAGACAGGGAGAACTCAAGAGTTACCACTACAAGGAAAACAGGCTCAACTTGGGGAAAACTAATCTAATTAATTGCCAATTAAAATATAGAGTTGCATAGCAAGGAACAAAGACAAAAACTAGAACATCTTCTGCCCTGCTTCCCAGGCTCAACTTTTCTCTTTCATCCACAGTTCCCTCACATTTTTATCCTCCTCATGACTTGGGGAATGGAGATTGGGACCCCTGGGCAATGGATGAGGAGCAACAGGCAGAAACTTATGTACAACAAGTTCCAGCAGAAAATGAGCAAGAACTTCTTTCCTGTGCCAGGGACTGTGCAATAGAACAGGTTGCCCAGGGAGGCTGTGGTCTCTCTCACTGGAGATATTCCAGAATTGTCTCTATGAAATGCTGTACCACATATCCAGGATGAGGTGGAGAGGGGTGAGGGTATGAGAGCAGTAAATCTCTCTGATCAACAAAATTAAAAAGGAAAAGTCAGGTTTGGGAGTTGAATATTGAATATTTTCCTAAGGAATTTTAGCTGAGATATATTTAATCAGATTGTACCGGTAACAAAAAGGAAAAGTAAGTAAAGCAAACAAAGAAAATTAAACTAAATTTAGTCCACCACAAGACTAACTATTCAGGAATAAAAATGGTGGATATGAGGTACTTCTTTGATCTTCTTAGACAAATACTATTTTGTACTCTCTATTCAGCAAATACCACCCTAACTCTCAAGACCAAAAACCACAGGGAAAAATAACGAAAAAGGCTTTTTCCCCCCATCACTTTAACAATTCCTTGTGTATTCTTTACTATCTTATGTTAATCAGGCCACTCTGTAGTGATAGATATAGGAGATACAGGACTGAAGAAAAGAAGTATAAAGAAGAAAAAAAAAAGTAGTAAAAAAAAAAGTATAGTGCTAAGTTACTGACAGAGATCCAGCAAGTAATACAACATGTGCACTTGAGATTTCCCAATAAAGGTTATTAAGGAAAAATCATGGACCTGAAACCTGACAATTTACAAGAACCTAGGCAGAAAAAAAGTTGACTATAAAAGTTGAAGGAGAGCAGAGAAAAAGAAATTTAAAAAAAGATAAGAAAATGCTAATATATGCTTAAGTAATCTTCTATTTCTACCCAAGCAGAGAAGATATGAATATAATGTAGGACAAACTTTGGGAAAAGGCTATTAGAAAGTGTTTTGTAATGGGTATAAGAATAGATATGTTGAATGGAGGCTGACAAGAGGCTTTAAGCAAATACTTAAAAAAGAACAAAAATAAAGAAATGGGGAAAGTTAATTTTGCAACAACAGACTGTTTTGAAGAAGGGAAATAGACCATGCTTGTCCAGTTTGTGAGGCAGTCTGAAGTGCTAATGTCTCAAAGAAGCAATTTAAAAATGACATTTCCAAGCTAGATTGCATTATTTTTATAGTTCTTCAGCACTGACATATACAACAAGCAGAAATACAAGCATAACTGCTGGATGAGCCTCAACTGATGTGTTTAGAATTGATCTCTTTAGAGACTTTCCTGACGAATGTTTATATGCTTATATAATAACACTTCATCTTATAACTGCAATAGGGGCATGAATTAATTCTACTATACCTGTCTTTAATATTTTTTCTAGAAGGAACTTTTTATTCTAAAAGAAAAGTAAAAAACCATGATATTAAGTAGCTGCTAGGAAAAGGTACCTTTACAATGTCATTTTTAAATGGAAGAATTTCTCTCTGTCTTAAATGTAAAGGGTTCCCTGTGTCTTATGAATCAAATAGAAGGCAAAAATCTGGCTTAAAACTTGTGGGGGGCACCTTTTTGCTCTACAAATACATCTGAATAATAAATTCAAAGAGTTTTTTATCTTGTTTCAATCAAAAAGCTGATGTAGACAAAACCCTGCATTTAAATAGCATTGAAGCTCAGATATATGCTAACAAAACCCTGCAAATTCAAAAGCAAGTGCATCCTTTAAATTGCATATTTAAATTTGAAAGCTCTGGCTTTTGCAGTTTGCATTGTTTGTATGCTCCAAGCATAGCTTTTCTCTTTTGTCCAGTTTTAATATATAAATTGTACTTTACACAGTCTCAAAGGGTTGTAAAACAGACATTCAGTGGCAGTCATTCTAACCTCCCTGGATGGCAGACAGATGAAGGATTCACAGTAGCTGAATTCATACTGAGGATTTTTTAATGGGTCACAATTTAACTGGTTAACTTAAATTTTGCAATATGTTTTGAACATTCTTCAGGACCCTTGAGTATATGTATTTTGATAAACCTACCGATTACATAAACTCGTTTACTACTACAGACAATAGCAGTTCCTGTCCTTTGTCTAAGTTCTTTCATTTTGTGGATTATAAATCTTGAGACCAACTGTTCCAAAGGCAATATTAAAGTCTTTAATGCTGATCCAGTTACTAAGCACTTGTCCTAAACTGATGTGCCTAAACATCATAATGAAATTTTAATTGCAAGGAAAAGAGCATTTCTAAAATAAAACAACACCCAGGGGCAATAATTCACATATAGACTAACAGCCTGCTTGTTGACTGTTGACTGCAAAATTCAAACTGCATGTAAGAACATGAAATACTTCCAGTAGAGTGCTGGCTTTAGAACCATAGAATGGTTTGGGAATGGGAGGTACCTTAAAGACCTTCTAATTCCAACATCCCTGCCATGGACAGGGACACCCTCTACTAGACCAGGTTGCTCAGAGCTACATCCAACTTGGCCTTGAACACTTCAAGGACTGAAGCATCTATAGCCTCTCTGGGCAACCTGTTCCTGTGCTTTATCATCCTAATAGTAAAGAATTTCTTCCATATATCTAACCTTGATTTCCATTCTTTCAGTTTGGATCCATTACTCTTTTTCCTATCACTACAGTTTTGATGAAGAATCCATCTCCATTTCCATTGTAGGCCCCCTTCAGATACTGGAAGATGCTATGAGGTCTCTCTATACAACCTTCTCTAACCAAAGGTTTAAAGTCAGTTTATTTAGTTCTTCAGTCTTAGTAGATCAATACATATTCCTTAGCTTACTTCTTGGTTTTACCATGTCATTAAAAATAGTAATAGATACTGCAAGTTACACTCAGCACCTCACCTCACTGCCTAGAGCAGCCTACCGACATCCTAGAGATAAACTTTGGAAATGTGTGTACTGCTTCAGGACTTGTGTGAACAGCAGAACAGAAGATAATCTTTCTGGCTCTGAAAAATTCACATTCTTGCTTGCAAAGATAGATGGTGCATGCACACACAGGGAATACATACTAGGTTGTAAGTGTGCCCTTCACAAACTATTTGTTACTATAGGAAAAGCTAAATACCCTGTCACCTCAGATTCTGTCTGTATGAAGTATCACTGTTATGCCTGATGTATACTCTCATCACTTGACATCCCACTGTCAGTTAATGTCCTTAAATGTCATATAGGCTGGGAAGTTACAGCAGAGTTCCTTGGAGGGGAAAAGAGCATAGCCTGCATAAGGCTATTTGCTAAAGTCACTTCATTAATCGATGGAATGTCACTTGTGGATATGAGAACTGCAGCATTGAGTCAATTTAGAATAAAAGTTCTAATAGACAAATTATGGATTTCCCACACCACCTCTACTGGAGAATAACACCTTATGTCCAAGATCAGGGGTCAGTCTGGATACAGAGCCTGCAGCTTCTAAAGTTCACTGAAGAGTAACAGCCTGGGAAATGAAGATCATTGCTTTCAGGTGACCAGGGAAACCTGATCCTTACTCAAACAGGGCTATGTGGTGGACTAGAGACTTGGTGATGATACTGTACATGTATTTGTGCAGATGTGTCTTCTATACATGTAGTTTTTTCATAGGTTCTTTAAGCAAACTTTGAGTATAAGGAGAGTCTATCTTCAACTCATATAAATTTTTTTCCAATTAAAGAAAAATCCATGGATATGTAGCATAACTTTGTCATTACTCTTTTTTTTAGTAACTGTGAGTTCACACAATTTTTTATTTATTTTTATATATTCAAAAATACAAAGGCATGCATTTAAGCCATGGTCTCCTATTAGACAGTTTGATTCAGTTAATCACCTTCAAACACCAACACTGTACACTATAACTACCAAGACAGTTCATCTAGTGAGTTCCAAAAAAATAGAAAAAAAATCCTCAAGCAAGAAACTTATTACTGAAACATAGAAACTAATCTGAGAAAGCTTAATTTTCCCATGTTAAATGTGAAGGAAATTCAGCTTTCTAATAACTGTGTTATCTAGTTATTGATTAAATCTATAACCAGGATCTAACATACTGTAATGCATAACTAAAAACAGAGACTGGTATAATGCACTTGAGAGACATGGGTTTTGAACTTGTTTTTCTCAATGTACTGTTTATTTTTCCAGAGCATGACTAGCAAGTGAAATGAAAGGAAGGGCTTCTCTGATTCAAATATTTTAGAATTGTTTTTGGTGGGGCTTTGTTTGTTTGTTTGTTCGTTTTTTCATTTAGGAACATATTATAAAGTAAGAAAAGGAAGTTTAAAAATTCTCCTTTCTTAATTCTATTTCTTATGCCTGCATAATCCTTTTGACACTTCACCTGTCTACATGCCCACCAAACACCATGTTATGGAAATTTTACATGCCAGCAGCCATAATAGGATTCAACTACAGGATCCTGCTAAGTCAGTAAGCCAAAAAGAAATTTCTTTATAAAGTTGTGGTGGTTTAGTATCACTATATTAACTATGGGGCACT
>VXBA01005869.1:3140-13857 GCA_013399895.1 Serilophus lunatus | reverse complement strand
GGTCGGCAGTGGCTTTGCTGGTCTGGCGCTGCTGTGAGGGTGCCCTGGTGGCCACGCTGGTCCCGTGCTGCCATGGGGAGGCTGGCAGGGGGCCCCGCAGTGCCAGTGGCCCTGGGAGCAGTCCCCATGCGGCGGGAGGGGCACGGTTGCTGCCTGGGGGGCTNCGGGAGGGGCACGGTTGCTGCCTGGGTGGCTCCTGTGGCCCCGGTCGGCTCCGGACACCCTTTTTGTGGGTTTCCATGGTTGGCGGGCGCCCTGGAGGGGCGGCAGCAATCCCAAGGCTGGTAAAAGATGGCACCGGGAAGCCATCGGCTCGCAGTTCTGGTGGGAACTGACATTTTGTTGGAGCCGGGAGTCTCGAAGGTGGAGGTGGAGCCCGGACCGCTGGTCAGTCAGAAAAGGCAAAGCCAGGAAGAGGACTGCAGGATTCGCGTGGGATTTGGAGAGCTTAAAAGCCCAAAGCAGTGGAAGTTCACTCTCTTCCTGAAAAGATGGAGAGCAGCAGCACAGCTTCCCTTCTCCAACTCCCAGGCCTCATGGCTTGACTCCGCCCACCCCCATTGGCACCAGAGCCACACCAGCACAACTACATGTGGAAAAGCTTCCCCAAATAACATCCCGGGTTGGGGGGAGGAATTTTCACTGTGTTGTGTTTTCCAGAGACTTCAAGGGCTGGGAGTTGGCTACCGCCAGAGAGAGGGAGAAAGAAGAAGAAGCAGCTTTCCCTTCCCACTGCTTTTCCTGGGCCAGTCTGCCTGGCCTTTGAAAGCAGTTCCCTTATTCCTTTTTTTTTCCCCCTTTTTCATGTTTTTTTTGTTGGGTGCTTTTCTGTGTTAAGTCTGGAGTTCCCTTAAACTGTTGTCTTCCTTTTGGTTGAGCTCCAGACAAATAAAGTGTTTCCCTGTTGTTAATTTTGTTCAGTCTTCTCATCACTGTTGAGCTAGCCCTCAGTTAAACAGTGTTGCTTAAACCACCACATTTTATTGGTGTCCAACGTGGGGCACGATGAGAACACTAACAGAATTCGCAACAGGTTGTTAAACACTCCCCTGAGGTACAGAATGGTGCTCTCCAGAAAACCCTGGATTTTCCAATCACCTTCTCTACACAGAAGCAGTGTTCCTTGG
The DNA here is from genome assembly GCA_013399895.1 of Serilophus lunatus. Lineage (NCBI taxonomy): Eukaryota > Metazoa > Chordata > Aves > Passeriformes > Eurylaimidae > Serilophus > Serilophus lunatus. The sequence goes on along the minus strand of VXBA01005869.1, from coordinate 12,730 downwards.
GCTCTCCCTGCCGCAGGAAGACAGCTCTCCTGCCTTGTCCTACAGGTCAGAGAAGCAATGTACTCATGTAGACAAGGGACTGGCATCTGCCACAATGAAGACAATAAAATGCATTCCCCCATGCCAGGTATAGCATGCCACGGTGGGATCACCAGAGGCCCTGGGAGCCCTTGCAAGGTTATGGGCTGCAATTAGACAAGTGCATCAGCCTGCTTTAGGTGCAGCATTGCCATGCTTGTGCTCTTGCTGTTGGTGTGCTCAGTTACATTAAGAATTGCACCTTCTGGCCAGTGGCTCCTCTGGCATCACCCCACAAGTCAGTGGAATATCATCTATAGAGAAATTTGTTTAATTTTTCATATCCCCACAAGTTTTGCTCCTTGCAAATCACAGCCTTGGTTTTCCTAAGTGTCTGCATTTAATTAGCCTCAAATTAGAGACCTGCAGCACTGCTGTAAAGCAAATAGACAGTCGTGAAGGACCAGAATAAAAAAAGATTTTTTTTTCCTGGAGGAAATAATTCACAGCTGCATTAGCAGTGAAAGACACTTTAAAGGGATTATAATATAGATAGTAATGATCTTTATTAGTGGTGTCCAGAAAATTGTTACATTAAGATATCAAAAATATCCCTTAAGGCTACACACCTACAGAGCTTCCCCCAGTTTTCCTGTGTTTTTTTTGGTTTGGTTTGGTTTAGGTTTTTTGGTTTTTTATTTATTTATAAAAACTGAAACATTAGCCACATAGAAAAAAAAACTGAGTAAAAGGTTGACCGGTGAATGTATTTGCCATGTTCAAATAAACATGAATTAAAAGAAGCTTAATGTATTGCTAAAAAAAATCTTTCAAGTCTCTGGAAATTTCTTTCACTTTCTGTAAAATTTAATTGTTTAAAATAAGAAAGTGTCTATTAAAAAAATTCACTGGATCTCTTAGTGTTCCCAAATTCTATATTTAAGTGAAAAAGATACATTTTCAAAGTTGAGGAAAGAATTACACACCCAGATGGTGCTATGAAATCCCTTGTGCTTTTGCAGTGCAACCTGAAAGAAACACAAAGAAGCAGGCTGATTTTCAGAGGTGAAATTCTTGGAGCACCTTTAGACATTTGTGTGGCCTTGAGGAAAGCCAGGCTGGGGATGTGATCTAATGCCCCTGTGGAAATTACAAGGTAAAGGTTATTTGAGAGTCTGTCCATGCCCTGGGCAGAGATTCTTATGCGCGATCTTACAGAGATTTCCTCCACTGAGGAACAACTTCAGCTGTCCTTGCCTCTCTTTGTTTACCTATCCCTGAGATGTGACAGCACATACTTTTGTGGGGCTGCCTGGTGAACCAGATGGAGGAGCTGGCATGTAAAATGAGAGGCCTTATTTTCATCCACATTGTTTCCTTGAAGCAGCACAACTACAGCAAGGGTTTCACTTGAAATGCTCAGGGCACACTGGGTCAAGACTTTGCTACTGAGCTACTGAGGTCACCTGCTTTGTTCTGCCTGGAGGAGAGGAGACGGAGGGGAGACCTCATTGTGATCTTCAACAACCTCACAAGAGGAAACAGAAGGCTAGGTACCAATCTTTTCTCTCTTGTGACCAGTGGCAGGACCCAAGGAAACAGCAGGAAGCTAAGTCAGGGGAGGTTTAAATTGAAGAAAGTTTTTCACCCAGGGGATGGCCAGGCACTGGAACAGGCTCCCCAAGGAAGTGGTCACAGCACCAAGCCTATCTGAATTCAAGAAGCATTTGGACATGCTTGTGCACACGGTGTGACTCTTGGGAATGGTCCTGTGCAAGGCTAAGTGTTGGACTCAATGACCCTCATGGGTCCCTTCCCACTCAGAATATTCTATATTACGATTCTATGAAAGACCGACAGAATAAGAGAGGTAAAGGCAACACAGATTCTTTCCTGCCAGTGGAGACATAAAGACCCAGGGGACTTCTGGACATCAACAGCCAGAGAAGATAACAGTATGAAAATGTGATTTTCTAAGGCCCTGTAGATTGCAGATAAGTAAAATGAGCAAATAATGGGCACTTGAATCCATAAGTCAAACTGCAACACATAATTCACAAAAGTGATAGATGTTACTAAGTGGAAAGCCACAGAAAAGCATTTTGAAATTAAACAGCAGAAAGAAATAATCGTATTCAAACCTAAAGTGGATCAACTGATGTCAAGATTAATCTGCTGGATACTGATGAGAAGACTAGCTTGCTAGTTAAGTACTTTGATGAAAGGGGATTACTTCATAAATTTCATATGATGGGCAGTGGAGAGGGAGGCAATACTTGCTGACCAGCAATTTTCATCTTTTTCTCTTTTTTGAGGGGAGAAATAGCCATTAAGTTAAAGGAAATTTTTCTGACATCCCAAAAATCTAAAATATGAAATTCTATTAGAGAGATGTGTGAGCAAAACCACTGGGAAGATACAAGGAACAGTGTCTCAAGCTGTGGCTCTACAGATATTTTGCCAGCAGAGAGGCGAGCACACCTCCATCCTTCTCCAATGCTTTAGCTCCCTACTACCAACTTAGACCTCTGAACAAGTCATAGAATGAGAGAATCATAGAAGGGTTTGGTTTGGAAAGAACCTTGAAGTTCATCTAGTTCCAAACCCCATGCATGGGCAGGGACACTTTCCACGAGATCAGGTTGCTCAGACCTCCATCCAACCTGGCTTTGAACACTTCCAGGAATGAGGCATACGCAATTTATTTGGGCAATCTGTTCCAGTTCCTCATCACCCTCACAGAAAAGATCTAATATTTAATCTAACCTATTCTTTCTCAGTTTGAAGACATTCCTCCTTGTCCTGTCACTGCAGGCTCTTGCAAAAAGTCCCTCTGCATCTTTCTTGTGGGTTCTCCTCAGGTTCTGAAAGGCCATAATTAGGTCATCCCTAAGACTACTTTTTTTCCAGGCTGAACAAACTCAATTCCCTCAGCCCTTCCTCATATGAGAGGTGTTCCATCCCTCTAACCATTCTAGTGGCCCTCCTCTGGAGTTACTCCAAAAGCTCCATGTCTTTTCTGTCCTGGAGACCCCAGAGCTGGATGCAGTAATCCATCTGGGAACTCACTAGAGCAGAGTAGAGAGGCAGAATCCCTGCCCCTCACCCTGCAAGACACATAATTTTTATGTAGCCCAGAATGCACTTGACTTTCTGAGCTGCAAGTGCACATTAGTTGGTCATATCCAGCCTCCCATCCACCAGTACCCCTAGGTTTTTCTTGGCAAGGTTGCTCTTGATCTGTTCATCCTCTAGTCTGTATTCATGTATAGATTGGGGGTTGCCCCAATCCAGCTGCAACACCTTGCACTTGGCATTGTTGAACCTCATGAGATTCCCATGGGCCCATTTCTCAAGCTTTTCCAGGTCCCTCTGGACAGCATGCCATCCTTTAGGTTAGAAGTGGCAACTGCAACACTGTGTTTGGTCTTATCTGCAAATTAGCTGAAGGTGCCCTTGATCCCTTCGCCTATATCATTGGTGAAGATATTAAATTACACCGATGCTGATACAGATGCCTGAGGGACACCACTTGCCACTGATGTCCATTGAGACTCTGAGCCATTTATCACTACTCTCTGGATGCAAGAATCCAATCACCTTTTTATCCAACAGTCTATCCACCCAGACCACCTCTCTCCAATATAGGGAGAAGGATGTTGTAAAGGACTGTGTCAAAGGCTTTGCAGAAGTCCAGATAGATAACATCTGTAGCCCTTCCCTGTCCACTGATGCAGTCACTCCATCATAGAAGGCCACAAGGTTGGTCAGGCAGGACTTGCCCTTGGTAAAGCCATGCTGGCTGCCCCAAATCACCTCCCTGTCCTCCCTGTGCCTTAGCATAGCTTCTAGGGGGATCTGTTCCATAATCTTCCCAGGTGCAGAGGTGAGGCTGACAGGTCAATAGCCCCCAGTGTCCTCCTTTCTATCCTTTTTAAGGAAAAGTATAATGCTTGCCCTTTCCCAGAACTGGCACTTTACCCTGCTGCCGTGACTTTCTAAATGTCATAGAGAGTAGCTTGGTAACTACACCAGCCAATTCCTTCAGGACTCTAGAATGCATCTCATCAGGTCCCATGGACATATGTACAGTCCTCAGGGGGTCATGAACCTGATCTGAGTACCTCAGCCTTCTCCTCATCTGTTGATACCAATTTACTAGCATTTTTTTATTTGCCTTCCTTTTCCAGTTAACGTATCTGAAGAAGCCCTTCATATTATTCTTTAAATCCCTTATCAGATTCAGTTCCAGCTTTGTCTTGGAGAAGAATACTGAGAACCAGATTGGAGGCATTGAATCGGATGCCAAAAACCTTTACAGATAACAAGGGAATTTGAGGCATTATTGCCAGAAGAGTTTCTTGAAACAGATCATGTCATAGCCGCTGAACAGCTGTGCTGTGACAAATCCCAGGAAATGCAAACACAGGAGAGAGGCTGTATTTTAACATTTTAAACACTGAAACAAGTTTAAATCTGTTTACTCACATTAAGTTATTTAAACATATTATATCTGTGAGTTTAATACTACTTCAGACCCCAGACACTGAAGCTCATCTTTTCTTAACCAAAGCACCATTCTCCCAGTGACATTTGTGACTAAAACTTCATCAGGAAACTGTAGAAATTACAAAATAAATTAAAATGGTTCCATTGAAACCACCGAGGTTCATCTGAGTTACTGCAGCTGAAGATCCAGTCCAACATCAATCACTCTGATCAGATGAAACAGCAGGATACAGCCAGCAACTTTAGTTCTCTGCAGGAAGATGAGCCTCACAGCATCCTCCTCCTATCCTTGTCCTTTTCCTTTCCTCTCACACCACTGCCCTCAGCATATACAACTAGGTGGAGGACTGACTGATTAATTTACTGATATAATTTTTCCCTCTGTGTTGCTCTGCAGAAATACTCTCATTCCTTTCCCTTCACAGAATTATAAAATTGTACAATGGTTTCAGTTGGAAGGGACCTTAGAAATCATTTAGTTTCAACACTCCCTCCATGGACAGGGACACTTTCCTCTAGACCAGGTTCCTCAGTGACCCATCCAACCTGGCCTGGAACATTCCCAGGGACAGAATATCCACAATTCTCTGGGGCAGCCTGTTCCAGTGCCTCAACACTCACACAGTAAAAAACTTCTTCCTAATATCTAATCTAAATCTACTCTCTATCTGTTTGAAAACATGCCCCCTTTTCTTGTCACTGCAGGACCTTGTAAAGAGTCCCTATTCAACTTGTGGGACCCCTTCAGGTACTGGAAAACTGCAACAAGGTCATCTCAGTCTTCTCTTCTCCAGGCTGAACAGTCTCAGCTCTCTCAGCCTTTCCTCACGGAAGAAGTTTCCCAGGCCTCTAATTATTTTCATGGCATTCCATCTCTATTTGTTTTCTTTCTGATATATATTAAATGTTATCTATATGACACAAAATAGATGGGTTCTGTTCACTCCAGGTAGTAGCTTCTCTTCTTTGAGTCAGTTGTCTTCTCTACTTGTTTTGGCTGACTCACATTGAGAGTTAAACATTATTTTTTGGTTGTATTCCTTATTGTGTGAGAACCAAAATACACTATCCTCTAATTCAGTAGCCTTTGAGTCTATGCAAATGGCACAGAAATCGTTACTTTTCATGCTCTGTCTTCCTTTTCTTCTTTGAGTGATACAGAAAATACTAAAAAGCATCAGATGCAGCAGCTTTCAGCCAAAACTAATTAAAAGGATTTTTTTTACATGTAAATTAGTAAGTTAAAGTTTACATTGTTTGTGACTCACTTGCTTCATCTTAACAAGAATTCCCTGATACAAGAGCAAATGTTAATTCTAATGATTCCAACTCAATTTTTAGCCAAAAATGGATAAAGTTCTTAAGGGTTTTTTTTTTCCTGTTCTTTTGGTTCTTTCCATCATGCCTATCAGAGTGTCTCTTAGCTGCCTGAATGTCTTCTCCAGAGGATAATTGATTTTGCCTAGTATGAGCCTAGATTTGATCCCTGATTCCCAGGCTCTGGCACTTCTTTCCCATTACCATATTTAAACTCCCTGTCCTACCAGAGATTAAGTATGTTATTTATGTGGCTTTACACATGATCCACAATGCTTTGCTTTGTCCCCATGTTTTTCCCCATCGTCTCTTTTGCTCAGCTTTGCTGATAAGAGCTATTCACTATAGACCTGTGAAAATGTTTCCTCTTAGCATAACCAATTTTAATGATAGAGGTTTTGTGAACAAATTTGTCATTTACAATAATTACTAAAGATAATTTAAATTATAATTAAAAAACCTGGTTACAGTGGTGGGTCAGAGAGATCCTGGGAGCAGGGGACATGTGAGTCATCTGAGGCAATGAAGAGCAGTAATGCTTTACACCTACCTCAGCTGCAGCTAAGCCAACAGTAATGGTCGTGGAGCTTTGTAGCTTTGAAGTAGCTGTAAAATCAGATCCCTTAGAAGTGTAAGAAAATCCACTGACTCACAGCTTTTCTTTAAACTTATGAAACCAAAACCGCTTAGAAAATTGAAGGCAGTTTTGGCACTTGAAGAGAATAACTGAAATATCAATTGAAATCCCAAAGCAATTGTTGATAAAATGGAGATCCTAACACTGGGCCCTAGATGACTCTACATCCATGTCTGTTTTATCAATCAGACATAATACATATCAAAGTAAAGGCTATTGAGCATATTGCTACCTTCATTTCCTTTTCTGTTAAAATCTAGAAATATATTTGTTGCTGTGTAATGGGTTTAAAGTTTTCTGTTTTTCTGGGGGGAGGGGGCTGTTTGTTTGTATAATTAAAATAATTTTTTTTCACTATTCCTGGGAGAGTTGAAGAAGCACAAAAACAGCCAAAACCCCTGTCCTCCCGGAGGCTTGGCGAGACCGGTGTCGGCAGGGGAAGCAGGATGGTGTGGAGCTATTTTCCCCCCACAACACTGCCGCCAAGGCCAGGAACGCAACATGTACGGGGCCGCTCCTGCCACTTCTTAAGCTCCTGCTGCGGGCAGAGGTCCAGGGGAGGGCTGCAGGGTCGGAGCAGGGTGGCAGCGGTGCTGCCTCCATTTCCTCAGCCACCCCCCGTGCTCCTGCTGCCTGGCTTGCTGGCAGCATAGTGGGCCGGGGGCGGCACGCGAGGCGTTTCTCCCCGGCGGCTGTGGTGGCGAGGGCGCTCGCGTAGTTCACCGGGGCTGCCCGATGCTGTGGTTTGGGGCTGGGCTGGGACTGCCAGTGCTCCTGCCGTGATGGCGCAGGGCGGCTGCCCATGAACAGCACTGCCGAGCCAGGCGCTGGCAGGGCGGAGGCGCCGGCCCCTCTCAGAGTGGGCAAGCCCCCTCCTGCCCTGTGGTGGCTGCGGGCAGTGCGCCGGGCAGGGCTAGTCCCTGGGGTGTCACCGCCATGTGGAATGGACTCCTGGCGGCAGGCGCAGCTCCCAGGCCGATGCTGCTGTGCAGAGCGGCCCACAGTGGCAGGAGCTGCTGCTGCCAGACCCCCTGCACTGGTGGGACACGCACGGCAGTGGTTTCTCTCAGTGGGCGCAGGGACTACTTTTAGCTGCCTCCACGGGCGGCACTGCTGGACCCAGGGCCCCTCATGGGCGTCCCATGACAGGTCTCTGTGGGCGGCGAGTGCCCCATGGGCGGCGCTGTTGGCGCACAGCATTTTGGCAGGAAACGCTATATTGGCTGCATGGCAAGACCTCGTAGAGGGGTGGTGCTCCCGTGCCACTGTCCAATGGGAAGGTGGCATGCCCAGGAGGTTCNCGGCAGTGGTTTCTCTCAGTGGGCGCAGGGACTACTTTTAGCTGCCTCCACGGGCGGCACTGCTGGACCCAGGGCCCCTCATGGGCGTCCCATGACAGGTCTCTGTGGGCGGCGAGTGCCCCATGGGCGGCGCTGTTGGCGCACAGCATTTTGGCAGGAAACGCTATATTGGCTGCATGGCAAGACCTCGTAGAGGGGTGGTGCTCCCGTGCCACTGTCCAATGGGAAGGTGGCATGCCCAGGAGGTTCCCCTGAGAAAATGCGAGATCAGACAGCCCATAAAAGCCAGAGACATAGGAGTTTGTCCCTTTTTCCCAGAGTCTTTGTCATCGAGAGAGAATCAGCTGCTGCCCCTCCTGGTCCCTCCCGGTTCCCTGACCACACGGCACCATGGGAGCTCGGATAGAGACAGCAGATCACCCAGTAGCAGAGTAAGTGTGGCATCTTCCCCATGGGTTTCCCCGGGGGCTCCTTTTTACTGTCCTTGTTTTTCAGAGACTCCTAGACCAGGATCAGCACCATCCACAGGGCAGCCTTCCCTCTTTCCCTCTCTCCTTAGCCCATCAGCCAGCTTGAAGGAGCAGTTTGTTTTTTTCTTTTTATTGTGAAATATTGTCTGGTCGGTTGTTGTTGTAATCAGTTTATATCTTGGTGGGGTTCTGTAGCATTATTAAATTACTAATACACTATGTCCAGACTATGATAATGTCTCAGGCAGGTAAATGTGAAATGCAATGCTGATATAATTTTGCTTTCGCTAATGATTAGAATCCATATTGTAAGCAGTCTTAGAGTTATGCTTTGATTAAATGAATAGGATTCATATAGTGTTTAGATATGTTAGTAGTGTAATCTAAGATATGGTGAGCTCTAATGAGCCCCTCCTGCTGAAGGCCATTAGAACAAGGACACATTGTTCAATCCCTGAAACTTTGAAGGAACACAGACACCTTTCTGCAGTAAATCTCTCCAGGATCTCCTGGGTAGGCCATAAATTGGTCCACCAGAAGATAATGCCACCTTCAGAGACAGTCAAGGAAGGCTCATGCCAGTTTTTCCAGGAAAGTTGAAAAGTTCAAAATGAGGAAGAGTGTTCTACTTCAGTCTCAAGACCCTCAAAAAACAACAAAATCTCCCAGACCCAAATTCCGGAGGGGAGGAGAAAGGGGATGTACCTATGTAAATAATTTCTCTCCTACCTCAAAGAAATTGTAATAATCCCACTCGCTTTTGTGCCAATTTTGTTATAAAAACCTGACCTGTCTAAGGACCCTTTGTGCCTCTGACTTGGACACCAAGCAAAAAAAGAAGCTTCTCCATTTTGGCCATTATGCAGCTTGCATATAGGCTGTCATTCCTTCCTGGATCCTCTGATTATCAGCACCATGCGCTCAAGGCAGCGGGCGGTTGTGATTTACACAGAGAATTGACAAGGTTAGAGAGGACTGCAGGGATCATCAAGTCCAACCTTTTACCTAACTTAACAACCTATCCAACACCAATCCATCATCTAAACCATCTAGACCATCTAAACCATCTAAACCATGTCACTTAAGTTCATCATCCAACCTATCCTTAAACACATCCAGGAACAGCGACTCCTCCACTTCCCTGGGAAGTCCACTCCAATGGGAAATTATTTTCTCTGTGAAAAAGCTTTTTCTAATATCCAACCTAAACCTCCCCTGACGCAGCCTAAGACTATGTCCTCTCGTCCTGTCACTGGGAGCCTGAGAGAAGAGACCAATCCCCGCCTGACTACAACCTCCTTTCAGGTAGTTACAGACAGCAATAAGGTCACCCCTGAG
>VXBA01005868.1:0-20458 GCA_013399895.1 Serilophus lunatus | reverse complement strand
CTTGTTGATAACCCCTCTGACTCCTACTCATAGATACTCAACTCAGTTGTCATCAATCTCAACTTCCATAGCATCAAGAGTCTCCCTAATACAGAGGGCCACCCCTCCACCTCTTCTCTCACACCTGTCTCTCCTGAAGAGCTTGTGGCCATCCATGGCAGCACTCCAGTTACGTGAGTCATCTCACCACATTTCTGTAATGGCAATGATACCATAATTCTCTTGCTGAACCAGCACTTGAAGCTCCTCCTGCTTATTGCCCATACTGCGTGCATTAGTGTACATGCACTTCAGTTGGGATACCAACTTTACGCTTGATGCAGTCCCACCTAGTTCAGTCTCATCTCTGATAAGCCTGGTCCCCTCCCCCTTTGGACCTAGTTTAAAGCCCTCTCAACAAAGCCGGCCAGCTCGTGGGCTAAGGTCTTCCTACCCTTTTTAGTTAGATACAACCCATTTGAGTCTAAAAGCTCAGGTGCTATGAAGGTCTCCCCATGATTACAGAATCCAAAATTCTTTTGTTGGCATCATCCTTTAAGCCACTCATTAACAGCAGGGGTTCTCTTTCTCCTTTCAGTGCTCATTCCTGCTACCAGAGGAACTGAGCAGAAAACTCCCTGCACTCCTACCCCACCAACTAACCGTCTTGTTTCCTTTATCTCCTTCTTAATCACCCTAGTACCCCTCTTATCAAGTTCATCAGTGCCAGCCTGAATAACCAACAATGGATAATAATCCGAGGACTGTATTAATTCCAGGAGTCTCTTAGTAATATCATGAGCTCGGGCTCCAGGGAGGCAGCATTGCAGACTTCCACAAATCACTGTGAACTACACTGAAGGTAATGACCAATGCTAAGTTAGACCAGGTAAAGAATCAATTCTGTAAGTATGCAGCAGTAAATAAATAAATAAATAAATAATAAGCATTCTGCCACACGTGCTCAGATGTTCATATCCCATTACATTTCCTATCAAACAATTGGTTGCATGCTCAAGCAGTGTGTAACTAGATTGATTTAAGGAAAAACCTTAAGCAGCTTGAGTCTGACCTGAGGCTTGCCCGGAGGCCTTAGACTAGGAAAGCTCTTCAGTCATCCTGTGTGCTGCTTCTGGGTGCACATGTGATTTACCAAGCCCCTAGTCCCCCAAGCAGTACAATGTCTAAGCCCTACTGGGAAACCTAAGCAAGGTGCTCCTCTTCTGCTACTCCCAAAATGCTAAATTCTGTAGACTTTCTGAATGTACCTGATACATTTGAAGTGACATAGTTGAAAATGGTAATTTACTTAATTAGAAACAGGGCAGGCCACCTCCCTCACTCTCTGCTAGTAAGCAGCGGTGTAGTGGTTCAGTTTCTCAGAATTCACGGACTCCTACATCCATTTTCATTCTCTGTATGATGATATCAAAATAATTCATTTCCTGAAAAGTGCTCAAGACACTGGGCGAGGTTTCAGCTTTGGAAAAGGTGCACAGCTCCTCCTTTTCAAGCTGGCATCTATTTTAGCTAATGTTGTAGCTAAAACAACCCCAGCTGCATAGCCTGATGGTTAAACCCTCATTTCCACAAAAAGGATGAAGATAATGATTAGCTGATCCTAACTCTGTATTTTAAACAACAGGAATGAGTGTACTAGGCAATTTTGAAAGTTTTTGAGGCTTAGATGATGACTTGAGGGGAATAGATAACGAACACATCTTTGCTTTTCATTGTCAAATTCTCATTCTCTTGCTATACTGGGTACAGAATTTTCACTATTTAAGTTATACCTTAAGATAAAATTACCACCATTTGGATTTCATCTGAGTCTAAAGTCTTCATTCTACTTCCACTCCCAACATATTCTATACCTCTGAGACTTTAATAGATCTAGGTAATTATTTTCTTTGAGCAGTTTTTATTACGGAGCTGTTTTTGGCCTTTTCAGAGGAAGAAATAGTTCATAAGCACTGTAAGGCAAGGTAGGAGAAAAAGCAGATCTTAGTGGAAAAGGACTGATTTATTTTTCCCATTTTATTTTCTCCTCTGCAAATTTACAATATGGAAAAAGCCACAGCTCAAGTCACTCGCCAGGAATTCTTCCATTCAGTCCATTACAGAAAAAGAATTTAAATATGTAATTTTTTAAACCAAAATCCGGTTTTGTAAAAACTGTTTCTCAGCTTTTTTTTTTTTTCTAATTAAAAAATAACCACATTCTGTCAGATTATTTTTTCTCAGTAAATATATTTTTTCTGAGATATCTTCTAATTCAGGCTTTATTGCCACACATTACAATTATGTATGGTCTTAAATATATAAAAATAGAGCCTCCCATTAGTCCTGTTGAAATGTGCACAACTATTTTTCAGATAAAAATCTCCCTTTTGAAAAATCAGACTTCTAATAAATGTAATTTTTAAGTAAGGTATCCTTCTGGCTTTTGTTGCAATATTAGAAGGCATTAATCCTTTTGGTAAACTGGCATTGGACTCAAAATCTTGAGGTTTTTCACACATACAAAATTATTTCCAGACAAGTGCAAGATATGCTTTGTCAATTTAATAACAATAAAGAAAAATTGTACTCAGCAATGACAAACATTTCTGACCCAAAGAAGACTTAGATTTTTTCAGTTTATTACAGTTACTGATTTTGCCAGTACTCTTTCCTCAGCCAATATTCTTTCCTCCTTGTTAAAAAAAATCTTATTCTTCTTAGACAAGTTTCCTAATTAAAAGTGATCTTTAGTGCAAACACAAAAAGGAGCTTTTCTGTAGCTACCCTTTCCCTTCTGCAGAAGAGAATAAATGTAATCATGCACATCATGTATCTACCTCATATGTCCACTGACAGAAGCATTAATTCCAAGCCCATTTCTATTTCAGCCACTTATTTGCACCCTGTTATTGCATGAAGAGCAATATTTCTGTGGAGTTATGGTGACATCAAGTGGCTGCCTATACTATCCCTGCAAATTTATCAATATATACTCCAGACATTGGAGAAGAAACCCATATAGGGAACTACTGTCATGTAACATTAAGAATATCTTACCTCTTTGATATATTAGTGAACTCCCAATTCCATGTGATGGACTGAAATCTTATTTTAGATGTACCATTAAGGTCATTAAATGCAATTAATGAAAATCAAACCATCATACTTCTTTCTTTAGGTAGACTTCAAAGGCAAGGGATGAAAAACGGTGCCCAATAGCAAATTACCTTAACCACTCTCTTTTACCTTGCACTAACACACACGTGGGTGACTCAGTCAGTCTCTGTGCACTCGTTAGGAAAATGGAGAGACTGATAAGAATCTTCTGATAGGGTTTTTGTGATTGAGTGTTTAATTGCATCTTCTGGTTCAATAACAATAAAGCCTCAGAAAGGTAACAAATGAAGTTCAGTTTGTTCCACAAGAGGTTGGTTTCTTTAAAATTCTTTGCTGTCAAAATTTGAGTTTTGGCCCTTTGCAGGGGATGGCTGGCTCATGAAGACATACATTTAAGAATCTCTAGTGAGTGCATTTTCTTCACCAGCTCGTATTTACACTCACTTTCCTAATGGGATGACTTCTCCCTCACCTTTCCTACAGTCAGCTCTTTCTTCTGTTTGCCATTCTTAGCCTCTCAAAACCAGTGCAATCACTCACCATCCTTCTTCAATGTCACATCAGAGCTTGTTTCATGCTCAAAGGCTTACTTGAGTCCATTTGTTTGGATGGCCTCCAAGGGAGGTTAGCTGGGGAATAAAGACTCAATATGAAATCAATAAGAGATACTTTTACTGTTGACTAGAGAGAACTCATTGCAATATTGCCAAAATGTTAGCTGAGAAGCACAGAGGGAATATTGAATGGAGTTTGTCTGAACTTAAATGTACTGATACAAAACTTACAAATTAACTCACAGTTTAATACAAGTGAAGTATAATGCAGAATACTGACCTAAGTTGTTAAAGAGGTGTTGTCTCCTTTCTTCAGTTTGATGAGAGCTTTTAATGTTGAGACCTTACCTGACTAGTCCACATTTCTCAACGTGTTATAATTGCTTTACCTCTGCAAGTCAATCCCATTTACCTGAAAGGATATTTTTATTCTCTCTGTGCGTGTATTTTTATGTATATATTTGTAGTTGTTCACCTCCTTGCTGTGTGATTCTCAGAATGCAAATTATTAGCTATGGTACACCAAACCTTATTTGCAAAATTAAGATGCAAATTCGATATCAGTGAATAAAGAAAAATTCTGACTTGAAGTATATACCCTTGCATTGGGACTCAAATATTATGTATGAGAAGCAATGTGGGACAAAAAAATCACATGGCTGCATTTCTTTGGAAGATATACAAAATAAAAAGCATTAATCAGTCTGCTCACAGGACTATTTAAAGCAGAAATCCCATTAAGTGCTTAAATTGATTTACTCTTCCTTCCCCCAAAATAATAAAATAAAATCCTCAAGTGTCTATTAAATCTAACAATAAATAAGGGTAGGTGGGTAAAATCCTTGGGGAAAGGAAGGACCTTAAGGCCATCTGATTCATATTTCATACCTCTTCCATTTCTCCATCTTTTTTTCATCCTTGTTGAAATTCATACATACACAATGTCATAAGCTAGTGTTGGTTTGGATTCAATTTATTTTGAAGAAAAAAAAAAAATCATGTGAACTGAGGCCAAAATAGTCTGGTGAAATAATTTTTATTTTCATTTATATTCACTGCCATGTCTCTCCACTGAAGTTAATGCATTTTCCCTGAAAGGTAATTCATTTCAATTTAAATCAATACAGTACCTTTGAACTAATGCCTTCCAGAGATGCCATGTTTGAACAAACGGTGATATTCGTATAAATTGCAAATTTTATTGGTAGTTGCATCAAAAAAAAGGTGCTCAGAAAAATACTTTTGCCTCTAAACAATACAAATTATGAACACAATCCATATTTTGTTTTGTTTTGGTATTCAGGAGTATTATGGATTTTGACATAGAGGGAAGGGAAAAGCTATTTGTATATCTTAACATAGCTGAACCTAATTATTGCCTAAAACATGAATCAGTACTTTCATGAAAGGAATTATTACTTTTTGAGGTGTTTTTTCTTCCCCCCCACCCCTCCCCAATACCTTTCAATCTACCAGGGAAGACGCGCCCAGTGTAGTACAACGAACATAAAAATCCACATTATTTTAAACTTGCATTTCCTAACCTGCACAACATAACTTCCCAGGTAACACTTAATGGTATGTTGGGGGTTACAGATGTGAGAACAGAGTGATTTTACCTTGTACCTTCTTGTTTAGCACAAGTCAGTAAAAAAAAGTGGTGGAGAACCTTGATTTCTATAATATTAAACTGTCATTCTCAAGTTCCTCTTGCAAATAATCTGAAAGAATATTCCTTTGAGCAGTGTTTTTCAGTCTGAAAATTACCATCCTCTTTGTGGGTTCAAAGGGTTTATAAAATGCTGGAAAATGTCACATCAGTTGCCAGTTGTTCAGTTCCTTCAAGGGAGCTGACGAAAGTAGCAAGTGCAATTCCTGGCTGAAAATGCTTCCACCAGCCAGAGAACCAGTAACAGCCTGGAGTTCTGGCAGTAGCTCAGCTGCTTTATGATGGGAGAAGAGAGAGTTTGGGTTTTTTATATTTTTGCCAGGTTTGGAGGTCACCAGTTTGTGTGTGTGGGATAAATTCAACACAGAACCACCTGGGTATGCAGAATAAATAAAAACACCTACTCGTCATTTAATTTTTTTGTGAAGCTTTGCTATCCAGAGACACTGTCCTTGAGAAAACTGAGGACTTAACTCATAGAGAAATTTTAAGTAGAATATGAACTGCAACACGAGTTTGAACTTTCTGAACTGGTTAGAACTAGTTTGATCCAGTTTACACCAACGTGAAGCTGTTGGTACCATCTTGATCCATTCTGATCCAGTTTAAACTTGTTGAAACCAGCTTGACCCTGTTTAAACCATCAAAATGATGGCATGAACCAACATATTAATATTTATTTTAATATATATATAAAATGCTACATATTATTATTCTTTTTGTTGTTGTTGTTATTATTACTACTACTATAATTGCTACTATTATTTACCTAAAAAAAAGACAAACCAGACTAATATTAAGAAGTTAGGATAGCTCATCACACAGGGCAAGCACTCAAAATCTTAAGTGTTTTCTTCCTTCTTTTTTTTTTCATATTGTTCTGTCCTTTAACCCATCATACAGTCACTTTCTTGAGAGTGCAGAGGGATGATTATGGGAGACATACTAAGAATTTTACTATAATTTTTTTTCTCATTACTCTATTTTTTCCTCTCTCTCTCTCTCTCTCTCTCTTTCTGTGTCCAGTTCACTGTATGGATGGGTATTGATCTTTAGATATAATACCTCTAAATCTTCCTGTATGGTTTTGACAGCTTCCTTATTTATTAATTTTACTTTCTTTTTCTTTTTTTTTTTAGAAGCCAGGAGAACTTAACACAGTTCTTCCTTGAGATATCATTAAAATATGCTAACTAAGGTAAATGTGTAAGAAAGAATGCAGACGTTTCTAAAGGTTATGATCTATGACAACACTTCTTAGCTTTAAAGTTACTTAAATTGAATTAATTGTAGCATGGAAGAAACTGAAGAACAAAGAGAGCTCTGACTATGAATGTATTAAGGGGAAATACTTGACCTTTTCAACATGTTGCATTTTGATTGGCAGTCCTTTCTGTAGGAGCTCACTTAATAATAATTTCTTAATTTTTTTCCCCATGAAAAATAAGGAAGCTATGTCAAAAAGTTGAAGTACAGTGGAGTTAATTGGAAATATCCAAGTGCGAAGTGTGCAACTACCTGTACATACACCTTACTATAATTCAGAGGATGTCAGCAATGGGAGTTTCATTTTGTTGGCAAAGCTTTTAGCACAAAGGAAAATCTAAACCAAATTTAACTTAATTTGTCATAGGATCATAGTCTGGATTGGAAGGGACCTTAAAAATACATTGTCTCATTCCAACCCCCCTTCCATGGGTGGGGACACCTTTCACTAGACCCCGTGGTTCCAAGCCCCATCCAGCCTGGCCTTGAACACTTACAGGGATGAGGCAGCCACGACTTTCTGGACAACAAGTGCCAGTGTCTCACTTCCTCACAGTAAATACTTTCTCCATGAGATCTAATCTAAACCTACACTCCTTCAGCTCAAGGCCATTCTGCCTCGCCCTGTCATTTCGCCCTTGGAAAAAGTCCATCTTTCTTGTAGGTCCCCTTTAGGCACTGGAAGGCTGCTATAATGCTAATTTCAGACTTATATTGGTTTGCAGAATCATAAAAAGGCCTTCTGTTATAAGGTGGGAGTTTGGGGTTTTTTTGATAAAGACTGTTCACTGCTATCAATATGAGAATGAAACCCACTTTTTCTTTTATGTAATCATAAAATGTAACAAAAAATGTAATTCAGGTTATTTATTAACAGACTTATGTGAAAATTGGAGATATCTTTTAAGTTTTCGTTTCTTAGTACCTCTTTTAACTTGTTAAGATTTCATCAATTTTCTCAAAAAAGCAGCAGGAATTTCATATGTCCTGTGATTTACCCCTTCTACATGCTTCTTTACCTTTGTTACTGGGTACATGTTGTTCCTGTTCTTGTCTTGCATTTTGCTGTGTGCACTCTCCAGAGCTCCATGACACTGCATTTGCATGTTACTTGTTTCCCAGAGCCTTGATGTTTTTGGGTCTCCTGGCTCCTCACTGTTCCATGAATTATGTATCAAAAGTAAGGTAAAAAGCCCTTTGTCAGCCTAGGAGAGTTAGTCCTTTCTCTCTTAAGAGTTTATACAGCCTTACTACAGTCTGAAGAGTTCAGGAATAGCTTCCACAATATGCCGCAGCTGCTATGGCAAAAAAACCTGTCTTTTTAGCCCATGCACTGCATCCATTCTTTAGCTTTTACTGGAAAACTTTACTGATGAAAAATTTTCAATTTCGCTCTTTTTAAATCAAAACAAAACAAAAGCAGGTACTGGGAGATTTCCAGATGTTTACTGATGTATTGAAAAGACTAAATTTCACTTTACATGCAAATCTTCCCTGAACCCTCACAGGTTAGGATAGGTGTATTTATACACAGCCAATATGTCTTTCTATACTGCTACAATCCTATGCAAAACCAAAACAGAAATTATATTCCTTAAACAGATTAAAGCATGCTTGGGGAAAAAATCTGAACTTGTTTTAAGCTGGTGGAGAATTTTCTTGTAGGCTACATAAGCACAATATTTCTGGGCTGCTGCTTCAGCTCTAGCGTCCTTGTAAATTGTTTATAAAAAGTACTCGGATTTTCAGCTTTGATATCTGATCTGTACTTTCCCCATGAAAAGTTAAAAATAATTATTTTGAACTGGTTCAACTTAATTTATTGATACTTCATTTCACATTGTCAAAACACTCACAAAAAGCCTTAAAGCATGCCTTTGACTGAATAGAGAGACTAAATATGTTGTAAATAACTTCCTCAATTGCCGTCTTCTGGACTTCGGTTTTCTAAGTAGAAAAACACGTCAAATTCAACAAAACACCAGATCATGTCAACCTCTTTGAAAATGCATTTCAGGAGCCTTGATAGATCTCTTGCTCAGCAATTGGCCTTGGGAAAGTATACACTTCATGGTAAGTCGAGTGCCACATGCAGTAATCTGTCAAAAAGTGAACAGCAAATGTAATGGAAGGTTGAAACATCATTTAGCATTGTGACATTATTTGTGAATTTGGCACTATGAGAGAGATTTTTGTCATGCATGTGGTTGATGTTGATCTGAGGCTATAAATGTGGCTGGCTGTATCCCCAGTGTCTGAAGTTTTGAAGCATGACTTGACCTGGGTCTCTCTCTGCAACCTTTTAAGACTGGGACTGATAACATCTCCTGCAAAAGATGCTCCACTGAAGTGAAGCTGAATGGTTGCGATGCCTTTCCAATTGTCTGCAAAGCAATTTGGGAGGAACCAAGCTTCACTTTTATTAACCCCGGAGGTCTCTCCGTTTATTTGACTTTTCCAGTCTGTATCTTTCTTCAACTGCCCAGCTACATTGACAAAGCACAGAGCCCTATTCTATACAGCATGTGTCTTTGTAGGAATCCCTTTAAAAGCTGTAGCACTTAAGAAAAATCAATAACGCTTATGATGTCTTGCAGGTCTCCCCTCTCCTGCACGCTAAATTCTCATCAGCCCATTATTAACTGTTGGAAAAAGACAGTAAGCATTGCATTTTAAAAGCACTCGTGTGGCATTTCACTCGAATAACGTTGTCTATCCTTAATGAATTTAGTGGAACTGTGTTGTTGGTATATTTAGAAAGTGAAAGAGGAGCTGTGCAAAATGCATTAGAGGCACAGAGCCAAGTGTATCTGTTATATACAAATTCTCTGTGTTCAGTGAAATAAAATGAGCCCATAGAAATACTGATATTTCAAATAACACTTTAAAATATAAATGGCCATAAAGATAATCAATAATACTTTTCTACAAATATACCTAAAAAAAGAAAAAGCTCTACAAGATTAATCTGAGAATTAGTACAGAAAAGAAAATGTAGACATAAAAAAATGCAGTCAAAAATTGGGAAAAAAAAGGAGAGCAAGGGATTTCCATCCTGCACCTCAATTTTTTCTTAAAAAAAAAAATCATTAAAGATGTTTTTATTTCAGAATGAGTGTGTAAGCATGTGTATGATTCTGTAGTCTAGTGATGATGACACGTCTTGGAAATGGATGGGTTTTGCAGCATTTCTGGATGTTTGTAATTGTCCATTGTGATTGAACAGTCCTTGGAGATGAGCTTGTACACTGAGTTCACATCTTTTTCCAAAATTAACCCTGTACGTCATGCTGAAGCGATATGATCACTTATTGAGGTTTTATCTTGATATATTTATTTTTGACTTAGTAAGATTGTTCAGTGCTCAGATCGTATTTTGCCAATGTGAACACAGGAAAGATTAAAACTCAATGGACATAAATCCAAAGTTCCTGTGAGGTGTTTGCTCTGTCCTCACATGGTAGGGAAGAGGCCAGTCTGCCTCTATTGTGTCTGAAATTAAATCTTTTGTATGAGGCCTTAGTTTAGTAAAAACACCTGTCAGAGTTACACGCATACCCTCAGAGGAGACAAGGAAGAGAAAACCTGGTTTTCTGATGCATATTGTTCTTACAGTTCTCATATGTACAGTGCCATTGCACTTTATCACTTTATCAGTCAAGCTGCTGCAAGAGGTATTCTGTACTCTACCTGGTCAGTGACATGAAAAATACACGAAAAATAAAGGGAAATGAAAAAGAGTCCTTTAAAACAGATTACAAATATTTACGTTGGCATAAGTGAGAAATTTGAAGAAATGGCCCTCTATATGATAAAGACATATTGAGCAGGCTTCACAAATGAAGAAGCTGTAAAATGGAATGACATCTTTCAGTTTATTTCAGTTTATTTATAGCCTAGATCTATAGCCTAGATTTATAGCATATTTACTGCCAGATTAAAATACAGGGTGAGTTCTTCTGAATCTGCTTCCTACCGAGCAACATATTTTTTCTCTGGCTCATGCTACTTTTATCATCAACATCGGCAATCTTTTACTTTTTTTTAAGCGTAGAAATTAGTAGTATTTCATACCTACTCCACAAAAACAGAGTTTTTTTTGATTTTCCTATGCCAAAGAAAGTCATGTAAAACATGGCCAAGAGAATTCTGGGCTTGTAAAAGCAAGGAGTTGTGATCTTTCTTTTTCCAGTCACTTTTGCCGCTCTACAGAGAGGACAACTTTACTTTGACTTTAGTATCTTTAGGATCTCTCTCTAGTTTGATCACATCATCACATTCTTTCCCATGTACTATATAAAGCATATCTCCTCACATTAATTTCCATCTATTCCATACTGCCTTCTGAAGTATGCGTGCCAACACTGTCCTTTTGCACTGCTCCAACATGTCATGCTTGTCTCTGACATTCCTGACCATCTCAGCTTCAATTACAGATCGTTTTTAACAGTCCCTTAAGAAAAAAAAAAAAATAAAAAAAAAAAATCTTGTTCTTCTTTATAATGTGTTTTGAATTATACGTAGACAAATCTCTTCTTTGACAGAATATAAGCATGCTAACATTTCTGAACCTGTAAAATAAATATAACCACTCAGGTAATAGAAGTAGAGATCAGAAAAGGCCTGACTTTAGCCACTGGTATTCCATAGCTACAAAGTCACCTAAAGACTACTTTTTATGACACAAAAGAAAAGAAAAAAAAACAATTTTGTTTAATATAGAAAGCAGCACTTTTAGGGGAGACTTATAAATTTAAAAAATAAATAAGTTGGATTGAAATATCATACATCATAGTTCACTCTGATCAATTAAGACACTGAAATCTATCAGAGGGGTGCAAACTAATTTCTTTAGATATCAAAATCCCAGTATATACTTAAAATCCATGCCCAGCTGTGGTATTTCAGCTAGTTTCTTTTGATTTCAAAGACCGCTTTTCACACCAGAAGCCTTGTGTTTGTCAAACTAGAATAGACACATTGCAAGTTTTACATAAAAATTTCACTGTTTCTGTAAAGTTTTATTACTTCTATCTGCAAATTTTAAACATAGTCCTCCTAACCTAAAAAACTCTTTTTCCAAGAGGCATTAGGTAATTCTGACTTGCCTCAAGTCAGGCTACATAACTTTCTCTGTATCATCACATTATTTTTATGTCATCCAACTATGTTTTTTTTTTATTCTTATTTAATTTTTAGTATTTTAGCAACTAATATAAGGTAAAGATTTCCTCAAAAATCATCTTCTACCTCTACAAGAATCATAATCTTGTATGTCTGTGCCATGAAAACACCTTTTAATGATATATGGATAAATGTCTCTCCAGATAGTAAATCATTCATCCCTTTTGAAATGGCTTCTCCAAATTAACTTTAAATCAAAAAATAGGATAGGTTTGTTTTGCCCAGATTCATACTCAGTATTCATATGAACACACAATTGAACATGATGGGTAGTCTTTGTTTAAAGGAAACCACAGTATATAGCTGAGGCAGAACAGCAGAGATGGTTGAGGATAATTGGCCAGTGTCTGGTGATACCAACCCGTCTTTCATAGTTTTATAAGAGTAATAGTGAGAAAATAAGAAGTCAAAAAACCAAGAAGCTTCCATTTCTCTGTTTTTATTCCATTCATGGCATCTATCAGTTAAGGTCAAAGACTGTCTGTTTAAATTTTGTGCAAAATCACAAAGCGACTTTAAACAAATAATGACTTTAACTCTGACAGGAAGACAGTCAGGTAGGTAATGCATCACTGGTGAACATCACAAATTGACACAAGATATTGGGAGAGGGTAAGCCATGTGTTGCTTCCCTTGATGTTGTGGTATTATATAAACATTTCACAAAAGTACCTTTCAGTCATTTTAGTGGTACTGAAACAAGCTGGTCTTTATCTTTTCCAATAGAGAAGATGTGAATTCTCAAAATAGCTTTTCAGAAGGTTGTTTTATACGCAATTATATCCTGCACTGGAGGAACATCAAGTTCTCTCTCAGTGACAGACATTGCAATCCCTTTAAAAATGCTCAGATTAAACATAAATTACTAACCTTTGTTCATCCACAAATCTTCTAATCAGATGAAAGGCTGACCAAAAAACCCACCCCAAACCAATCAAAATAAGAGGAAAAGCTCCAAACAAACACACAACAAATAGAGAAATTAAATCCATTGGGAAAACCTTGTTTGCCATCATCTGCCACTGTTCTGCCCACTCTGATGGGTAATCATTTTGCACAGTTTCTTCAGGTATCTTTTACCCTGTGGGAGAGATGACAGTGCTTTTCATCCGGTCTCCAAACTAGGAAAAATTGTGGTCAAATATTCACAACTGCCAACTTCAAAGCAATTTTTCCATGGCAACCATACCTCAAAAGCCTAGAGTTGCAGAACTTGCCAATTAGCAACTCCAAAGGGGGCCATTAGCTCCTTCAAAAACATAACGGACACTGTTTTTAATCACCATTTGTTTTCAGCCTTACAGTGAGCACTCCATGAACACCAACCATGCGCATGTAAGACTGCCTACTTAAAAAGAAGTTGATGTTGCATGAAAAGAACAACACACATCAAGCTACATTTTTTTATAAAGAACAATTATCCTCAGTAAATCATCACTTCCAATTTATTGTTGTTTAATTAAAGCAAGTTGTATTTTCTCATTATTGCCGGTGGTAAACCATGCATAACAGCCACAGAATTTGCTTTCAGTAGGAGTCCTTAGTTATATTGCTGTTTGAGAATGAAAAAGTACTATAAAGTAAGGAGTATCCACATAAAAATGGACTTGTGGAGTGGGCTGCCTGTCTATCTAAGGTTTCTGTTCATGAAGAAAAGACATACTAAGGAAAATAAAAATATAAGGTAAGGAAAATATGGAAATCAGGAATTTGGCTCCTTTGCTTGTAAAATGTGACTTCATCGAAATCTATGGAAAGTGATGTCATTATCAGCCATGAAGCTTAAATCTATATTTATGTATTTTTTAAGATATAAAAAGGAAAACCCAGACTTTTGTAATAAAAACCCCTCCTGTATTTTCATTAGCTCTTTTAAAGTAATTATTTCTTTATTCACATAAATGACATGCCATATCCCTTAGAGGTCACATATATTTCAGCAATAGTAGTAAGAAAAACATGAACTTTACCCACTCATTTAAATAGGATGTCATTTTTGAAGCCCAATTATACCTATTACCACTTACACTGTACCACTGCTAACTAATTTATCACTTACCATTCTGCCATAAAGCCCCAGTTATCCAGCCCATCTTGTGTTGCTGGCGATGTTCACATCACTTTGACATCTGGTACATTTCAGAGGAGTAGCTGTGCAAATTTTGAGCATGTAATCAACTTAGGGACCTCTCCACACAGCAGACAGGCATTTCTTTTTATATAAAATTGGGATCATTTTGGAAGAAATGAGGCACACAGGATGTTGTTTGAAACCTGCCTGAATGCTGGTGAATAAACAGGAATTTGGCCGGATGTCCCTCTCAGGAGGCACTACAGACTATGAGATTGTACAGTGCCTTTGTGCTGTTCCTGCCCCATGAGCCTGTATAAAATAGCTCAGACTCCTTGTCAAGTGCATGAGAGACAGTAGGGCCCACTGAGCAAAGCTCCAGATCAGAACATGAGTCTTGACAGGTTAGGGGAGCAAAGGGATAAAAGTAAAATCACATCATTTTAGCAATTTAATTGTTGTCTGTCCAGTAAAAGCTTAATGAACTCATAGCTAACTTGTCAGAAATGGTGCTAATTGAAGTTTCTGGTGCTCTTATATGAATAATCCAGTCTCTTAAAAAGAGGTTCGGTGGTTCAAAAATACTGAGGAACAAACCCAAATAAATAATGCTTCTTTTATTAACATCTCTAAGTAAGCCAGGAAATTTCAGGTTATAAGCACTCCTAAGATGTTATTATATTTGCATATGTTTGTTCAGTGTCTATATTAAAACCATCTACATTCTCATTGCTTACACACACAGAGGTACACACACTCTGAAAGGAAGCTAATGAAATTTCATGCATTTCATTTGCACAGACAGTGCAAATGTTTTTGTGTAGTCCTTGCTGGCATTTCACTGTTAGCTGCTTAGCTTCACAGAGGAAGAAATATTGCTAGTCCAGACCGTGGAGTTTTTTAAAAATATACTTCCTATATGAATATATATTCCTATAAACATATATATATTCCTATATAAATATATATCAGGTAAAGTCTGATGATGTGCTCTTTCTCTGAAGGAAACATTTCTCTACTAAAGAAATGGAACTTGACTGCTAAATGTATGTTTCTTGCAGTGCCCTGGCTTAACTGCACTTTGAGATAGTATGCTAACATGGCCTTGTCCATAGAAAAGAAGGATGAAGACTAACATAAAGAAAATGTAGAAATTGTCTCATAAAGACTTCCTCTTAAATGAAGTTCTGAAGTCATGTAAGCTTGTCACTCCAAGAAGATTAAAGAAATTGTCAATAAAAGAGAAGGAATAAATAAATTATATTTTTTCACTTTTTCTTTCCCCTCTTATTTGGTGGGGGTTCTGGGGATGGTTTGGTTGGTTGGTTGGTTTGGTCTGGGTTTTTTTCTTGGCTTTTTTTGCATGTACTTTCTTTGAAAGACCAGTAATGAAATCTTTAAACAAAGAAAATACTATGACATCTTTTGTTTGACACACGCAAGAAGTTTTTAAAAACAGCTGCCATGAAAAAAAAAACCACAAAAAACTCCTTGTAAAGCCAACAATGTCAAAATAATAAAGGACAGAATATTTCTGTTGTTTTTCCTTTGCACTACATGAAAATCCACAACAAAGTTATTTTCCCAAAGTTATGCCGCTGATATAACCAGTGATGGCTATGGCTGCCTTCACAGCTCAGATCTGTGTTAATGTTGTAGTTCTGTTTTAGACATGATGTTGCTTCTCCTCTACTGTGGGTGCCTTTCACATCCCATGGGAGCACTAGGCACACGAATCCTGAGGAACGGTGTACCAGCTACTTCACAGACTGCCAACATGTTGGTAGATAAGAGGAAATCTCTATTTGCCCCATCACCGTCCTCTGCTTCTGCTCCAGATCCAGCCTTATCTTTTCTCCCTGAGATAAGTGAGAAACTAAGAGAGATAAAAACACTTTCAAAGAGAGATAAAAATGCTTTGAGAGTTGTAATTTCGCCAAATGTACCCCTCTCCCAAAAAACTTAGATCAAACTATTAACAATGTCATGTCAATACAGACAGGCATAGCCAGATGGGCTTTCTTCAGCTGTTCCCAGGAAACCAGCTCCTGCATTGAAGCTATTTGTCAGTGCCTCCACTGTGAGGCTGAACCTTGACTACTGTGCCCTAACAGATTCAAGGTGCTTTTCCATTAAACATTTAAAGATTTACTGGAACAGGACTAATAGTTAAGTGTGGGAAGTATCTCAAGGGAATGCCCCAGGTCTAATCTCATGTATTTCCTTGTGCTTCCTTTCACAAAACCGGTTAAAGTCTTTTGTACAAACTGGAAGAGTTTTCCCCATTGACACAGGAAGTCACCCTGTTTGGTGGGTAGGATATGCACCTATAATCTATTCTCAGCAGAATCACTTATCTGTTACTCATAGCTTTGGTAATTAAAATCCACTGGATACCTCTCATATGCTCTTTCTATCGTCACGCTCATTACTCAATCCAGAGAATATTCCTTAGATACCTCTGATACAACGTAACACAGTATTACACACTGCTTAACATCCATGACTACCAATTCTTTTAAGAAGGTGCTAAACAGACAGAAAAATAGCATGGTGGTATTCTGTATTTTTACCCAAGAATCATGTCCTACCCCTCTAGTCCAAATATGTATGTAAAAATCATCCACCTTCGCAGTATTTCAGTTTTACCTTTTTCTAACGAATGAGTACATATGTGTTCTATATAGCAGTCTTCTACTTGTGTCCTTATACCTTATTTCTTTTAACATGTACTTCATTTATAGCATAAGTTTATAGCACACATATCAAGAGCCAAATATTTCTAAAGAATTCACATCACTCATGTGAATTCCTTTACTATGAATCAATATCAGAATCAATCTGAGGCCATTTTGAGCTCAATCACATCCTTTTATTTCTCTTCAGACATAGTGCCAATACTTCTATTAACCTTCTTGCAAGAGCTATGTGAATTCACTATCACATTCAGTACCTTCTGCACCAAAAAAGCTGAATTTCAATGTCACAGTGTCACTAATACCATGTCAAAAATACCCCTGCTAGTGACACTGGCACATCAGAATTAAGACAAAAACATTTCCTGTAGCATATCCCTGACCTGTGGTCTCACAGGACAGTTTCTATTGTTTTAGGGGTTTTTTTTCTTTTCTTGCTGCGTTCTCCATTTTCTCTTGTGCCAATTTACTGAGTCTCGTTGCAGTGCAAATGCTGTTAAGACCCTCTATGACGCTCTTCTAAGAGGCCCCAAAATCCAAGCCTTAGAACCACTTCCCCAGTTATGAGCCTATCACTGGAGTTTAGAGCATATGTGTTCAGGTTCTTGAAGTGAGGAAAGACGGAGTAAATATCTTCAGCTCACAGGCTCCAGCTTAAACACAGTGTGCAATGAAGTCATGAATCTTCCTTGCTTTGCAGCCTGTTTGCCCTAAAAGGGACTTTAAGTCTGAGGATCATGGCTTTAGGCTATCAATTTCTATTGTCCCAGCATTTTAGCATTTCAAACTCAAATTCTCATTTATCATCTCCAAGGATTTAGTTGAGTCCATTCTTGCATTAAGAATGCTCTGAAATTTTTACTGAATGCTTCCTATCTGCAGCCTTTCCCCTGTCTCCCCTCTAACTTCTATTCTTCAATTACAATTCCATGGCTTCATCATCTTCATAAAGACAGACTTCTAGCTTGCAAATTATCTGTCACTCAGTTCCTTCTCTCTTAAAATCATGCCTTTCCAAAGCCCTTCTTTCATAAAATCACTCCCTGAGCTAGTGTAGTCTCTTCAACTTCACTTGGAACTGATGCCTATTTTTTAAAATTGATTTTTTGAGGGTTTTGTGTTAATTATATTTTGTTTTCTCAATGCCACACAGTTGTGTCTTACCTTAACCAATAATCTTGTATGTACTGACAGATTGCTAACCTCTCTTTTTGGACTGACTTTTGAAAGAGACAGGTATTTAAATAATTTCTTTCAGTAGTTTCCCCTTTTAGCATAGTTACTATTCACTCAGTTTGTATGTAACTAGAAAGGGCTCAAATAAATGTGTGTTTTTTTAAATGCATAATGTTTTTATCTCACTGATCTATCTTATCTGTATCACATATTTCTCACTTCTTCCACACGATATAGATAAAAATGTGAAAAATGCACACAGTGTCACTAATAACAAACTCCTCTCCTCAGGGTAAAGAGCATCAGACATCCTTCACACATGGAGGATACACTAGTAGAACATTGCCTCAGCTATTCATATCACTAGTGTTGAAGAATAAGCCATATTTTCCTAGTTCTCTAATTCTTTTTTTAAAACACAATTTCTATTTTTTATAACATCACTATCATTTAAACATTTATTTTTTCAAAGACCAGCAGGTGATTCTAAGCTAAAAGTATTTCTCCTTCATCATTCGTCACACATTATCCCAGCACTTGTAATTTCACACACCTTAATCGCACACCTTAAAGCAGAAATTCCATCTTCGCTGTGTCAGAGCTCATTATCAACTGCTTTCTGATAGCCCCATACACTGCTACAGTCAGTGCTCGCTCTTGAAACCGTGTCAATTGAACAAGATCAGAAAATTCAACATTAAAATTATTATGTGCAACTGTGCAAAATATACTTGTTTCCGAGTAAATGTTGTAAAACAGCTTTTTAATGGACCTGCTTTGACTTTTATTAATTCATGACATTTGTCTGTTGTCATTATCTATTGTTAATAGACAAGAAAGATATAAGTATGTTTCTGATACATGATATCATTCTTGTCAGTGAACTATAAATGTATCAATGACAGCAGTACTGTGACGTCCATGAGAGCTCATAAAGAAAAGTGTCACTAAAGCTGCCTAAAATAAAACTGGAAGAAATAGAAATGAGATTTGGTTTAACTGAAATGTATGCATGTCCCTATATTAAGAGGAAAAGCCAAAGTCAAGTACAAGAAAAATTGAACATGAGTAAGGTATTATCTTACAAGATCATTGCAGCATTTTGTTGCTGGTTTTTCCATGCTTATTGTTGTAACAACCCAAGCACCAAAGCAGTTCTGTAGTGGACTTTCCACTTGATGCCTTAAGGGGCATGCTTAATATTTTAGAGAATTCACTTTTGCTAGGTAGCTGGATAACTTGGAATATTAAGGGCTAGAAGAGCCTGTGTTCTGGTGTGTTTGCATTCTTGTGTGTAGATAAGTGGGGTACAAGACATAACACAGAGTTAGGCCTCCAGGCCTATTAGAGGCTGGGCATCGGTGGGTTTAAGTAATAAGGGACAATTCCTTTGGATGTTGGGGTAACACAGAAGTAAGAGGGACTTTAATTAGATAGTATGGGGGAGGGGTGCTCAGAATGTTATAAAAATGGGAAGATTGTTATGATTTTTCACTTTGGATCATCGGCCTTTGAACAGTAAAGCTGTTTCTCCCCTTCACTCCATGTTTTTCAGTTTTTTATCTGTGGCCCTTACAGCATCAGATTGGCACCCCCACCGGACGGGACAAAGGCCATGAATTCATTCCTGGGCCAGGCTCCCAAGAACCCAACGGAAGGTGGAGACAGCTTTTACAGATAAAAGGTGATCTTCAGAGCCCAAACCAATAGGTTTGGGGTTTACCCCTCTGATTCTTCCCATGCAAGGAGGGCTGTTTGAGTGTGGTTTTGGACCTCCCAGCTGGAACGGGTAGGGGAAGTTAAGGGTAGGGGTTCGTAATGGGCCCTTCTCAGCTTTCTCTGATTTCACAAGAGCATGTTTGAGGTGGCAGAAGTTGCTGTGTGCTTGTTTGGGGGTTTAGAAGTTCTGAGTTCAAATTTCGTCTTGGCTAGAACTCCTTTGCCCCTCTGGTTATCGGAAATATGGGCCAAAGAGGGTCGAAGTTTGTAGGAAATCCTGAAAGTTTTCCTTTAGCTTGGTTCTGAAGAACTGGAGTAAGCTGGTTCCTGCAAAACCAAAGCTGAAGAAATCTGAATCAATTCACTTATGCGTGGAGGTATGGCCGGAAAGATCGGGTGTGGTGTGGCCACCAACAGGTTCTACCGAATTGCAAGTTGTAAAGCAACTCCGCAGTTTCTTGCGGCAGGAAGGGAAATCGGAGGAAATACGGTATCTCAATGTGTTTCCTGCTTCGCGAACGTATCCCACCTTTGAAAAGGAGGTTTCGGGGGTGGCTGCAGGGTCTCCCCCGCCCCCACAGGCCAGGGATGCCTCTCTGCGGCAGGAGGGGCAGAGACCCAGCCCGCGCTGTGCAGGGCGAGCGGAGCGGAGCCCGCCCTCCCCGGGACGGGNTGCACCGCCCTCCCCGGGACGGGGCATGGCCCTGCCGCCGGTCACTGCACCGCCCTCCCCGGGACGGGGCATGGCCCTGCCGCCGGTCACTGCACCGCCCTCCCCGGGACGGGGCATGGCCCTGCCGCCGGTCACTGCACCGCCCTCCCCGGGACGGGGCATGGCCCTGCCGCCGGTCACTGCACCGCCCTCCCCGGGACGGGGCATGGCCCTGCCGCCGGTCACTTCACCGCCCTCCGGCCCCGGGACCGGCGCTGCGGCCTGGGCCCAGCTGCTGGGGACCGCCCGGGCCACGGTGGGACTGTTTTCCCCCCATCATAAACTACGAGCTGCTTTTCCACCCTGCCCTGG
>VXBA01005866.1:764671-833586 GCA_013399895.1 Serilophus lunatus | reverse complement strand
GCACGGCTCGGCTTGTCCCGCAGCCGGCGCTGCCCCGGGCTGGGGCGATCTCGCATTACTCCCTTCCCTCCCCCGCGCTCCCCCCTCCGGGCCAGCCGAGAAGTTGCAAGTGGCTATTTGTGCTTAGGGGTTGGTTGTTTTTTCTGGTTTTTCTTTCGTTGTTTTTTTTTTTTTTCCTTTACTCACCGCAGCTCAAAAAAATATGACCTGAGGCTGCTCCTCACCATCAGATGTGAGCAGAGGCGCCCCAGCACCAGTACAACTAAGCAAAACAAATCCTGGCGAGCTGCAGCAAGCGATAGCGGGAGGGAGAAAGGGAAGGAAGGAGGGGAGGCGGTGGGCAAGGGGCAGCTACGCCGGTGCCGGGTCCTCAGGGGTTGCCGGCCGGTACCCGGGGCTCCGCGGGGCTCCGCGAGGCTCCGGAGCCGGAGGAGGCGCCGGGGAGCAGCAGGCAGAGAAGGTGAAAGAGACCTGGGAGCTGCCCGGGGGCGAAAGGGGCACAGGAGCGCCCGTCTGACCCCCGGTGCGTGCCCGCCGGCTCCCCCCATCCCCTCACACGCCAGCCGGCGAGGCAACCCCAGCGTCCCGGCCCCCGGGGAGCGGCGCGGAACCGCGTGGGCAACAGAAACCGCGTCGCGCTGCGCGGTGCGGGCAGAGCGCTGCCGACACTTCTGACGCCACGTAAGAGGCTCCGGCGAGTCCCACTCCGCCCCCTCCCTCCCCCCACGGCACGATCGACGTGTCAGACACGAAAGTTCATTTCCAGGCCCTGGGAGAGTTCCCTATAAAGGTCCCGGGGCGTGCGTGGGACAGTGAGACGTGGCACTGCGGGGCTGCATACTGGGGCGCGCAGGCATCTCCCTCAGGTACGTAAGTTTGTATTTCCGCGCTCACCTGGTTTTCGACGCATGTCTTTGTGTTTAGCCAGCCCACCTGTGTTAAGCCAAGAGGTTATTTTTGTTCATGTATGCTTGGTAACTAATTCCATCAAAGTTGCTCTTTTATGGCAACATTTGCACGTTTCTACTACAAGCTGCAGCAAAAGCTGACTTGTTCCCAGCAAGACCTCCATTTAGAAGACTAAAAGCAGTAAGACTTTACTAAAACAAAGAAACCCATGGAATAGATCCATGCTAGCGTAATCTTATAAAAATATACCTAATTAAAGCAACCAGAATCAAAACTTATCAACAAGCCAAATGTTGCTAATCCAAATTTCCTTAAACTCCCAGCTCAAGGGAGAATGTTACTTTGGCTACAATATAAAAGAAACTTGTTCAAGTAGAAACATTAATGAAATTTTCATTAAAAATGAAGTCCTGGAATTTGGAACATTATTTCTGATTGCCTGTTGGTAGGCATTAAAAAAAAAATGCTAAAGGCTAAACCCCCCCCCCCCCCTCCCCAATTGAATTCATGTAACCCTGGCAGTCAAGGATGTTTCCTTGTTTATAACAATAGAGTTTGATAAGCCACTACTATAATGCATATTTATGTAGGATCACTTCCCCATGGGATTTCCTTATGATCCAGGAAATACTTGTATAGAAAATAAAAGAATTCATTTTACACCTAAAAATTGTTGTCAAAGTAAGTGCAGATATGAAATGATTCACATATCTACTCCATCATCTTGTTTGGAGTGTTTTTAAGACATATCTGCAAATCCCACATTTTTTATGTATCTCCTACTATTACAGTAAGTTTAGACTTCCTTTTTAAAAAAGAGATATATATGTTTTTCCAACTTCTGGGGAAAAAAATAAAGCATCCATGCTTTATCTATGGAAAGTAAGCACTGTGTATGCAAAACCAACTGCCAGCAAAAAAAACCATCAAAATTCTAGCACCTGGAGTGATGTACATTTTAGCCTCTAAAAATTCCTCTGTGGTTTGGCTATGAAAAAATGTACATAGAAGTAGAAATTCCCAAACAAAGAAACAAGCCCCCAAAATTCACAACATTCATAGCTTTATATCATAATGTTTTAATGATGTACAGTGCATCCTAAAAAAAATTCCACTGGAATCATATTGACTCCATATGATTCCCAGAGCTTTTAAGTCATGCACTTTATAGCTAATTACCAGTTTCATGGAAGAACAGTAATGATGTCAATGCTTAATTTTATTTAGTTTTATTTGAGACGCTCAAGGGCAAAGATGTATGAAACTACTTGTGAGATGAGCCATGTTTGATATAACGTTTTTTGATGTTACATGTAATTCTGTGCTATGTCTAAATGCAGAATTTAATCACATTAGTCGAGCAAGTGAGACCAGCAATTTTAGGTAGTGTAATCCCCAGAGGTACTCTTGCAAATAGGGACTGAGGGTTTTTTAGGTCTATGCAAGTTGCCCATTGGCGTCTTGATCCCAGGCTAAACCTCACTGTGTTGCTATACCCAAAATAAATAAGGCTATTCTAACATAATCTGGGAATATTACACTGAGGGTAGGGGAGAAAGCAGCAGAAGTTCTGCTGACTGATTTAAGGAAGGGAAGGGGGGAAGGGGATGGAGGGGGGGAAACATTCAGGAGAACAAGTCCCATTCCAGCAAGCTTTCCTTTCAGTATAGAGCTCGTCCTTCTCTCTGCACTGTATTTTCTTGACATTATATTTCTCGTTGTTGTTAATTCTTGATCTCTCCTTCCAACAAAATAGATCCCAGCATGCTAAGGGATGGTAGCATGTGAGAGCAGTAAGGTACTGCTCTTGGAAGAAGAAAGGCTGCACAGCACCTTCAGGCTTTTGGCCAGTTTGTTGGGAAGCCAGATTTCACTCCTCCCTGTGGTGGCAGGATATAAGGAGTGTTAGAAAGCAGGGAAGGGGGAGGATTTCCATCTGTTACATGGGAAAGCCATGGTGTAAGGGAAGGCCTGTCTTCACATTACACTCAAAAGCACCTTGGATAGTGAGCGTTTCTATCATCGTTTAGAAAAAGAAAGTCAGATACGGGAAACTGAAAGTTTAAGTCGAGTTAAACGAGGGGAGGGGGGTAGGGAAGGGGGAAACAGAAAAGGAGGAAGAAGTTAGCCTCAGTAAAACTGAACTCTGATCTATGCTTGCATCATAGGCAAAGGACTTTGCTTGCTTCACGGAATTCAAAGGCTTTATTCCCATTGCATGTTGCTTTTTCCAGACCATTGAAAACATTAGTTATTTTTGTTTAATTCATGAGAAATGGGCAGAGAAAAACTTTGAAGTCACACAGTTAATTGCTTACCTTTGTTTTTTTAACTACATTTATTATTTAGGAGAAAGCCTGCTTTTGACCTTTCCAGAGCAGACCAGGCAGAAGCATGGTGCATACGAACAAGCTCCCCTTCCTGAACCAATGCTAAAGAACAGAGTATTGCATAGTTTCCTGTCCTGAATTTACTTTACAAATATGATCTTGCTGAGAGACTTAGTCACCAGGTCTACATTGCTGTTTCTTCCTTCTTTCCCATTGAGGTTGAGGAAAGTATTTGCCCTGCTGCACCTGAGTTGAGCAAGTTCTTAGCATTCCCTCCTGCATTGAGCAACATCATCTTCCAAGGCTGGATCATCATGAATCTTCCATATTTAAATACCAGGGACTTCCGCAGTTGCTATATGTAAAATAGGAATGACATCTTCATCCTAGGAAAGCAGATGATCCAGGGGATTTATGTTGCCATCCTCATCCTCAGATGGGTCTGACAGGGAATTATACTGTTAAAAAGAAGGCCATGCTAGGCTCTAGCTGTGTATGCCCAGTAGCAGACACAGGACAAGATCCGATTGAGCACAATTTTAATTGTCTTAGCAAAGGACACCATTGCAACACTCGCATTAAATCACAGGGAAGTAAATGTCAAGAGTTGCAAACTCTGCTGTTTTCAGTCAAATTATTTTGTCATGTAATGTTCTATATTTAAAGGTTAAACTGACAAGTCTCTGTAATACCTATGAATTAGGAAAAGCTACATGAGATTCTAAATTACCTGGCTTTTGAGAATTAGATGTTCTTCTAATGAGTTTATATTTACCATTTGTGATCGAAAGAGAGAATAAAGTAGTATTTCTCATGTCATTTTTATTATGAAGGCTCTTTATGAACAAAATAGTTTATTTGTATGAATTCATAAGATGATATTTTCAACACAGCTATGTAAGTAAATGTGCACTTGCATTTATAAAATCTGTGAGCTGATTTTTAGTAATTGCCTCATTTTTCTTTTTCCATTAAAATCTCTGACAAATAAGGCACTTAAAGAAGTTTTTGTATGAGTTCTTAATAAGGGCCATCTAATGTCAAGTCCCTAAAAGTAGTCAGACATTTGGTGAAAATGATGAATTCTTGGGTACTGATTCATGTGATCTGAAAAAGCCATCCATTTCCTGATTCACCTTCATAACTCCTCCAGGAAAAAAAAAAAAAAAAAAAAGAATTTTTTTAGAATGAATACCATCAACCAATTTTTGTGTGTGTTTTTCTGTCTTTCAGCTAATTCCCTGAACTGACACTTTCAAAATGAAGAGAAAGATAAGAGTGAGAATAAAGAATGTCTTTTTAGTCTGGAATTGTTAAAAAACAAAATGCCTAACAACTTGTAAGTATTTATAGAAGCAGTCTTAGGCAAGGGAAAAAGAGAAAATAAATTAAAACTAGTACATGTTTATTACTGAGAAATAAAAACAAATATCCCTCTCTGAAACCCTACTGAATTTATTTACTTTGCTGATTTTACTTGGACGCTTCACAGTCTGGTCTTCTGTCCCTTTGTTGGTTTAAATTACATGATACTGGAGCAGCAAGTGTGTAAGGAGGTAGCCCACAGTTCTGCAAAGTTTATGTGCATCTTGGTTAGCGCTTGTGAATTTAGCAGCTCTGTTCTGCCTGTCTGTGTTCCAGATCAAACATGTACGTGTCAAAAATGTGAGGGAGATTTCTCCCTACCAAGTATCATTTACAAGAGCACGTGATGTTTGCTGTGAATTAGGGGCAGTGGATATTGATCTCACATTATGCATTTGTTAATACCCCTGCTTGTATCTGACCACTGCCCCAAATCCCTCCCATATGGTACACAAGTGTCAGGGTTTTTTATGTTTCAAAGGTTGCCTATGAGCAGTACTAAAAATACGTGAAAAATCTGTGTTGAGCTGAACTGTCTGCTGTCAAACCTTCAGTCTTCATACAGTACTCTGTCCCAAAGCGATGATCAAACAAAAGGAATCCCGTTTCCCAAACAGTTGTGCTCTGCTGGCTAAGTATAGTGTTTCTTTTCGTTGCAGGCAGTCCATTTTGGACAGATTATTTTCTACTATAAATTGGATTTTTTAATTCAAATATGCATACATTAGCCTGCACTGTGACATTGTCAGTTCAGGATATAAACAAGATTATATTCCTGAACGAGCAAAAGTTGAAAGAAGTAGCATATGGAGGAACTATAGGGGTGGCTACAGAGGTCCACAATGGAGCAGAGATCCACCTGCAACCCCTGGAGGACCCTGTCCTGGAGTAGGGGGATGCCTGAAGGAGACACAGGAAGCCCATGTTGGAGCAGGCTCCTGGGAGGACCTGTGACCCCTTGGACAGAGCGGCACACACTGGAACAGGTTTGCTGCCAGGGACCCACACTCTAGCAGCTTGTTCCTGAAGGACTGCACTCTGTGGTAGGGACCCATGCTGAAGCAGTTAGTGAAGAACTACAGCCCGTGGGAAGGACTGATATTTGAGAAGTTCATAGAGGATTGTCTCCCAACACTGGAGTAGGGAAAGGACTTCTCTTTCTTAGGAGCAAGCGGCAGGAGAAACATCACAAACTGACTGTAGTCCCCATTCTCCATCTCCTTATGTCTCTGCAGGGAAGTTATAAAATGACAAGTAAAGTTAAGCCCAGGAAGGAGGGAAGGGTGAGTGGAAGGTGTTTTGAGGATTAGGTTTTAGGCTTTGTTTTACTTCTCATTACTATACTCTGATTTTGATTGGTAATAAGTTCAGTTAATTTCCCAAAGTTGAGTCCATTTTGCTTGTAAAAGTAATGCCTGAGTGATCTCTCCCTGTCCTTATCTTGATCCACTAGCCTTTCATTATATATTTTCTTTCTTGCCTAGCTGAGAAGGGGAGTGACTAGCTTGTGTGGGTACCTGGCATTCAGCCAGAGTCAAACCACCACACTATAGTGCTACCTAAGCTTGATTTGCTGCCCTTGGCAATAATTAGTGTTCTGCAAATGTCCCATGTATGGTTTAAGTTCAGTTATTAAATTTTAGCCCTCTCATTCCTTTCCATAGCCACAAATCATTGTAGTTATTAAAATTATTTAAATCAGAAGTACTGTGTTTAAAGTGTTTTTATTTTTTCTTTATATTTTACATAATAAAAACTACTTTATTAAAAAAAATGCATGTTAATTATTTGGCTGGACACATGGAAACGTGAGATATTTAGTCACAGAAGAGAACACCTAGCCCAAATCAGCTCCAAGAAGCCAGAATTTGTTTTTTGAAACCTTAAATTTCATAAAATAAGCCTCATTGCAAAATTCAAACAAGAGTAGGGATGTCCAGACATGCTATCAGAGAGCAAAAGCCACTTTTTTTTCAGTTAACCGCAGCTCCAATTAGATTACTCAGGGGGTTTACTACTTATTCAGTCTTGGGCATTCATTAAAAAGACAAGATTAGAGGAAGGAAACTGAAATAAATGTTAGTCTTGTAAGTCAACCATCATGCTTTAAGCGTTATCAGAAGATACCAAAAGGAGACCAAGGCTGTAATGTCTACATACCTTGAAGTGCCTCTTGTCTTTAATGGGCATTCTTAATTCAGAACAGGACTTGCAGGGGGGTTGATGTGTGCACTGGGGCTGCTATATAAACAAAATAAGGCTGTTCACTGTTTGTTCTTTCATCAGTCATATGTTTACAAAGACTATAAAAGCTAAAATTTTAAAAGTAGTCATAGCATGACAAAACTGTTAATGAAATAATTTGCATAAAAGTGTCAGATTTCATTCGGGTTTGTCAGCTGGGGATAGAGATTCTCATTAAAAAGACAAAAGTGAGTAAAGGAAGAAATACATGGGAGCTACATGGCTAATGCTATCTTCTTTATTCTAATAATCACTTCCTTCTACTACCAAAATGAAAGCATTGATAATAGGACTTAGTCAACAAGTTGAAAAAAATACTTGAATTATCTTAAGACAAAAAAAAAAGAGAAAAAAATAACGCTCATCCAGCTGCAGCCCAAAGCCTCCATGCTTGCCAATATTCTTGACTTTCCACAAAAATGGGTTATATTTTACACCCTAAAGACACAGTAAGTTGGACTGAGAGATAAGAACTGATTCTCAAGGACTTTTTTGAAGGAAAGTCTCCCCAAAGGTGTTCATTTTGAGCACACAGTAAAAAGTGGATAACTAGCACAAAGGAAGAGACATCTTAATTCCAAAGTGTGCATGCATGGGAGAAAAGCAAGCAGTCACTCAACATTGTAGACATTTGGCAGTTTCTGGTCATAGCATGATAAGTCATTTAGGGGAAAAAAAAATCTGACACATTCATTAGTATCAGGTTTTAGGAGAGTTATTACATAGTGGTTTCTCCATGAGTCAGAAGCAAATGCAATGTCATAGCAGCTGTATGTGGAAGCAAACAGCTCTGTGAAAAGAGAAGTGAAAACAGTTTT
The DNA here is from genome assembly GCA_013399895.1 of Serilophus lunatus. Classification (NCBI taxonomy): domain Eukaryota; kingdom Metazoa; phylum Chordata; class Aves; order Passeriformes; family Eurylaimidae; genus Serilophus; species Serilophus lunatus. The sequence goes on along the minus strand of VXBA01005866.1, from coordinate 825,920 downwards.
CCCAAGGCTGTTTCCTATATTTGAATGGTAACACCAACACATCTTCTTGCTTTCCATACTCTGGGAAAGATATGAGCTCTGTTCCTCCGTCCCTCGTGATCTTGGTGCTTTCACCATATCCTCTGATTTCCTTGGAGGACCTAAGCACAGAATGGCTCCAACAGACATATTGGGTGCTCGATTTTGTTAATTTTTTTACTTGTTCAGGTAGTTCAGTAAAAGAACTGAGGTTTGGTATAGAAGTATTGGTTTTCTAAAATATTCACATTGTTGCTTTTTTATTGTTAGGGAACTGGAGAGACATTCTATTATTTGAAAGAAAAAGTGTATGAACTGGAAAAGTTCTTTATGGTCATAAAGGCTTTCCTTCTGCTGCTGTGATAAAAAGCAAAGTGAATGGATAGAATACTGTGGTTTTATAATTTTATATCACAGTGTTTGAGGAAATGAATTTCCAAACACTTCTACTTTACATTTAACAGTTGATGTTCCCAGGGTCAGCAGACATGGAGCTGCCATCAGGAATGCCCTGACATTTTTTTATAGCAGATTGTCAGGCCGTGCCTCCTACTTTTTGGACTCAATGGGATCATTCTTCCTTACTAGATGCAGTAAAAACACCCATAAACATTTTGAAGTTTCAGTCAACAGCATATCAGAGAATATTCTGAGTTGGAAGGGACCCACAAGGTTCATAGTGTCCAATTCTTAAGGGAACAGCCCATACAGGGGATTGAACCTATAACCTTGGCATTATCAGCACAAAGTTTTAACCAACTGAGCTAATCTTCTTGGCAAGGATTTTTTTTCTGACTTTACTGGGAGCATGAACGGGTTATATAATTTCTAGGTTGATACAACCAAGAGCCCTTTAAAGAAATGAAGTGCCTACAATTTTCTTGCACACCACTGGGATTTGCAATTAGAGGAAAATTAACAGACAGTATAAATAAATAAAGCTCAAAGTTCCTGCTGTATTTAGTGGTATCTGCAAGTCTTAAAAGTGACACAGCATGAAATAGTATCTGTCAAACCTGAATCAATTACATTCTGTCTGTAACTCCCTATGAAGAAACACAAAAAAGAAAATTCAAATGCATATTCCATATAGCGAATACAACTGAAAAATCAACAGGGAAGGACTTTGAGGGTGTGATTTGTTAGTTGAAAAGTTCCACGAAGGAAAATCAAAATTGAGTCTCCTCATTTCAAATGATAGCTTTCATTTCAGTTCTCAAATTCATATCACTCATCAAAAAATAGAGATTACTAACATATATCCTAAATTGGCTAACTATACAACATCAAGAGTACTAGGGGTTTTATGTATTTGACAGCACAACAATACTGGTTACTGCTCTGTTGTCATCTACAAATACCATACTCGAGGAAACGACAGAAGAGTTTAAATCTCTGTATATTTACTCAATGGTTAGCACAACAGGACTCTGGTTTCACTTGGATCTACCAATGGGCATTACTGTTATACAAAAAAAATAAATAAAAATCAATGGCAGTCCTTCTGTTAGAAAATTTCACACTGTGGTTTTCTGGGGAGGCCGTTACAGATAAACTCTACAAATCTGATGGGAAAAAAATCCATAGATGTTCAGATATTATAATCATATATGGAGAACTGAGAATGCCATAACACCGCCAGGATCTAGGAATGCAGTGTCTAACTATAGCTGATTAAAATATCCCTAGGGTACATTTGGTTTCTCAGAAATTAATCACCTGACAAACGTACATCTTTTCTCAGTATTTATTTTCTTCTTTTCCTTACAACTCCCTTCCATGTAACTGAAAATGCTGAGGAACAAGTCCTGCTGGTTGTTTGGGTTTGGTTTTTTTTCTGGTAGGGTTATAAATGAAAACACATTTGATGAAAGTCTGTGGAAAATGTAATTTGTTATGTCACAGCAATCACTCAGCGTGTGTACAGCTGGGTTTGATGATACCAGACCCTGCCTGTTATAAAACCAATAGCAACGGCCTCAAGGAAGGAAGGGCAAATGAAGAAAGACTGATGACTTGGGGGCTCAAACTAGTTTGGGTCATCAGGAGCTAAAGGAAATGTTTTAACTTGCCTTTGGATTGTTATTCCAATGCCAAGGCAGGGGAGTAGAGGCCAAATTAACATCTCATGTCTCGTTTCAAACACATTCTGTGTCATTTACCAAGGTCCTTTTGATCCTTTTAGAATAGAGGAGAAATGTTTTTTATATATATCCTAAAGCACTTCCTAAAAACAATAATAAGAGCATAACAAGAAATAAATACTGTGTTTTCAAGTGAATTGTCTTAGGCCAACTTCACATCCACCCACTTAAAAGTAGGCAGTACAGCACTTCTGAAAATCCATCAATGCCCCACTTGTTTATGTTAGTTGAAGTCAAGAAATCCTGATTAGAAAACTTCATCTTGGCAAAAAACATGAGCTTTGCACCAGTGTCTGGATCAAAAGAGAAAAAATTTTATCCTTCTGTATGTTCGTTATTGATAGGTTAACACTGGAAACAGTGGAAGTGTAACAGATCCAGCACAAAAAAGGCTGACTCCACCAGCATCCCACCAGCATGTCAGCCACCAATGTTAGACCAGGAGCTCAGACAGTGCTGTTGCTCTGGAATCATTTTTTAAGCTGATCTCTAAACAACTGGTGAACAAGCAGATAACAGACTGCAAGTTCTTCTGCAAACAGAAGTAGTAACAGAGAATAACAAGAATTTGAATTAAACAACAATCCTAACTCCCTACAAATCTCACCCTATGGCATCTCTTGATCTTGTCTGACAACTAGAAGATCACAGACTCTAGGCTAAGCTCTGCTCAACTCCACAGTAGAGAGCCAAGAACAAAGAAGGAAAGATAGAAATGCTTCATACAGTATATTCACTAGTGTGGGTGTTTACTTCCTTTAGCCCTAATTTGTGTTAAGGACTGGAGGATTGTGTGGTACAAAGGAAAAATAAAGAGAAGCAGAGATTGAAAGCAAGCAGAAAAGGAAAAGCAGTAAGGTCAAAAAAAGTCAGGGGTGAAGAAAAGGCAAAAGGCAAAATTATGTCACCCTTCACTGTGTAAACCAAAAAATGTTTTCTCAATACTACGTCTGAAATCCACCCATCCTTTCCCAAGAAAATATTCAGAGAATACCTCCACTCAGAGCACCCAAGTTCTTTAGTGTAAGAGCTGGAATTAGGACAATAGTCCATCTAGCAGAAATATCTGATGGTCACCCATATGAAATGCATTAGAAAGAGTTAAGCAGGGCAAATATACAGCTGGCTATCAGTGATTTATGACTTACAGACATCCAGTAATGTGGAATGTCGGTACATTTATACAGTCCTTCATAGATACATATTTTGAAAATTCATTCCATCACTGACCTGATGCATCCACAGCATCCTAGGCTGAGGAATACCACAGCTGGGGTGTGCTTTGAAAAGGTGCACGTCCTTTTGTTTTGAACATCTTCCCACCTAGTTTCCCTTGTCATTGTATAAGACACAGTGACTAGTCATTCCCTATTTGCCTTTTCTAGATCTCTGAATCTCAGTTTTCTCTCTTTTCAGTCTCTTTTGACTGGAGTAGCCAGACTCAATTACACAGTTCATAGAAAGGAGCAATTTCATAGGCTGGCCACTTTGTCAGATGTATCCTTATCCTTTTTAGTATCCTTACTACTTCTACTACATTCTTTTTGAAACAGGAGGAATCAGAACTGCAAACAATATTTTAGGCTTAGGCAAGCTATGGATTTACATAGTATTAAACCTCATATAGAAGCAATAGGAGGTTGTCTTGGTTGCTCTCTATCCTTTTCTACTAATTCTTAAACTTAAGTACTAATTTTGTCCACCACTGAGAGTTGAGCTGATGTTTTCACAAAAGTAGCTATTGCAACTGCAATATCTTGTTCTGAATGACAACAGCAAGTTCAAAATCCATCTTTGCTCATGAAAATTTAAGATTGTTTCATTCTGTTTCCCATTACAGTTACATGTACAATGGAATTTCACCTCCTCTCTTATTGTCCATTCATGTTCTCAGTTCTTTCTGCAGAATTTGTAGTTGCTCTTCATCTTTGCTACCCAAAATAACTCAGTATCATCAGCATGTGCTCAAGTGCCTCTTGCAGTGCATGGAGAATAACAGATGAATTTTCATCAGATTGTATTAAACAGAAATGCTAAAATTAGTATTACAAGCACTTGAGCAAAATGCAACAAAATGCTATGCCTACAAATGTAGACAGTATTCCACTGGTCCTTGGTGGAGTTCGAAAAAACCCTACAAAAATTGTCATGATTGCCACTTTCATACAGAGGGGTTTGATTTCAAAATCATTTTCTACAGCTTGGATTATTTCTTTGATGAACAGCACCAGAGTGTAAGACACTATTGAAAATCAGTTTAAACTGATCACTTTGAGCTGTAAATTTAAGATCTGATGATGAATACTGACAAGAACTTTTTGAGTTTGATATTTGACAAAAAAATACAAGCTAGAAATACAATTGGTACTCAAATATTTTAAATGATGGTCAGCCAGTGAGTCTGGTTATGTCTAAAGCTTTACTGAGGTTACTGAGAAACTGCAACTGACAGAACTGTACCACTGAAAACCATTAAATGTGAATACACAGTGCCAGACTATCTCATAGCTTGCATCTGTGCAACTCATTTCATCTTCTGGTTACAGCTATAACTGGCCACAATTTAAAACAAATAAGGATCACATAATGGAATGCTTTTGGTCAAGATGTGCTAAACATTAACATTTCAGACAACTCATATCTCATAGATAATATATTAGACAGCATTTCCACATTTTTCCTTCATTTTTAACCAAGCAAATAATATTAGTATGTTAATGTATAAAAAAAAAATACAATTTCCAAACTCCCCCTTGTATTATCTGAGACAAATGAGGGAAATTAACTGAAGGGGTCATGATGAAAAAAATAGTGAATGAAGAAATAACTGTCTTTGTGGAAAAGCTTAATTCATTTATTCATCTAATAAGTCTCTCTGGTTTTTTAATATATTGAGAAAATTTGGAAGAAATCTTTACAAGCAAAAAGAGAAACATAAAACGTTGTAAAAATGAGAAGAAAACAGAATATTGTTGAAAACAAACAAAAACTCCAGGATTAATATCCTTTCAAGGGACCTGGTTATCTTCTGATAATTCCTATTTTCAGGGATTTAATTAATGCTGAGTATGAAAGTGTGACTGTATCATTGTTTCCAGTAGAGTATGTTCACAGCTGTCTACATTTCCTTCTCTCTTATTCAGAAATATAAGAAAAAAGTCTGAATAGATAGCTACTTGTGAGTCAAAGACTATTTTTAACAAGTAGCCACAGGACAGGACTGGGCTTTTCTTTCCTTGTATAAGGCCTCTATGGAAGAGCTGTGGCTGACCAAGGTTATTCCTTATACTGTAAAGGCTCCAACAATTTACACTTCAGATGTAATTTGATTTAAAGGCTTTTAACACCACTATTTTAGCCTCCAAAGTTTTTTCTGCATAAATATGAATACCACAGAAAATTCCCACACATATCCAGATCCCATTTCTTCAATGTTCAAAGAATTTCTATATCCTATCTTTGAAATGTGGCACTAAAACTTTCAATCTTATCCATCAATTATCCTATCAAATTTAGAACAATAATGAATTGAATAAAGTGAGCAATTAATATAAAAAAATCTGAAATATCAGTGAAACTCACACATACAATACTGGATGCATGTGAACATTTTAAAAAGTGAAGAATATATGTTAGGTTCTCCATTTTTAAACTTTCCATGGCCTTTCAATTTTCACAGAATCACAGAATATTCTGAATTGGAAAGGACCCACAGAGATCTCTGAGTCCAAATCTTAAGTGAATGGCCCACACAGGGGACTGAGCCCATGACATTAGTGTTATTAGCACCAAGTTCTAACCAACTGAGCTAATTTTGTTAAACTTGAAAGAGACTGTAAGAAATTATTAGAACCATCTTGCCAGATCTTTTCAAAATAAGCTGTAGCTAGCCTTGGCACCTGCTTGTCTTGGTAGATATATAACTATTGCTATGAAATCCAGCAGAGGAGACATCACAGTCTTGATGGATTGTTACCTGTACTATTGCAAAGCTTTTTTGTGCTCCTTTACCTTAAACCAACATGTTCTTCTGTCAATTGCAGTGGAGAGCAGGTAATTTTCTCCATTTTCCAGTTACCTGTAATGCTTATGTAGGCAGTAATAAAATTTTCTTTTTTTTTTTTCTTTTTTCTCTTTTGTTTAAATGAAAAAAAAATCCTAATTCTTTCATCATTTCTTCATAGGTCACATTTTCTTGTCCCTCTCCTGATTGCTTCCTGTTTCATCTTACCTACAAATTCCATTATTATCTTTACCTGAAGAATCTAGATGCTGCTTCATTCCAGACATCTCTTCCCAAATATTGCCTTTATTGGGTAAGATCATATGCTCTTGGAGGGTGTCTGGCTTTCACTTCAAGTTCAGTACTTCTAAAACAGAGAGAGTGAGCTCTCTCCTTTTAGCCATCTCTTCTCTCTGTCCTTTGAGCCATCTCTTCCCTGCCTCTTCTCCAGATTCTCAAAGGAATCTTCCTGTCCTGCTAGTTTCAAAAACCCATAACCTGGATGCCAGGTTTAATTTTGCCTGTGCAATGCCCGCAGGACCCAGTCTTTTTTGTCCACTCATGCTGTTAAAATTCTCATTAAGGTCACAGTTATTTTACAGCTCACTTACTGTAACATCTTGGCCCTTAAAAAAGCATTTTTGTCCCAGGCATATCTGCCAGGACAATCTTCAAAACCCACCAGTTCAATTTGCTCATGCAAGTCCTTGCAATTTCAACAGTTGTCCTCACAATAAACAAAAAAATTTCATTTTTAAAGACATTGACAGCTGTTCTTATGCTATGAATAATTTTTCATTTATTATCCAGGAATGAGGCTCAAGATTTAATTATTCCACATATTGCCTCATCTGTTTATTTGTTCAAAAAGCTTCCATGGAGCTCTTCATAAATATACATAATTTTAGGCTTTTCTCTTTCCTGGACCCTTCATCCTCACATCTTTGCTGCAGTGCCTAAAAATTCTCCCTGAAAGACAACTGATAATTATTAATCTCTTATTGTATGGAAGACAAGCACATTTAATTGACATTGTCCCCTAATCTGCTTGGACATTGGTTTGTCCTCAATTTTTTACCCTTAATTATGGATGGACAATATGCTTTGTTATATAGTGAGTGTCTGATCTGGGCTTGGGAGTACTAAGAACAATGATAACAAAATTAATATTTATATTGTATCATACAGAAATTGAACTGATGCAACCCAGCAAATAAATTCCTGTTAGGATCTTGCACAAGCATTGTAGTTCAGGAAGTTTAGAAAAGCACAAACGTCTGCCAACATAGCAACATATTTGTTCTCATTAGAGTTGCAGAAGCAGTAGTCCTGCTAAAACTAGTGTAATTGTGTATAAATGATGTTGGCAGAGTTCACAAAATATTTCAGAAAGACAGAACCAGATGTCTCATGGACTGCATATCCTCAGTAGGTTTTACACCGTCACTTTACAAATAAATTGAAGGCCTTTTCAGTGAAGTCAGTTTCTCGCTTCTTCCTGGAAAGACCGGTTGTTTTCTAATAGCGTATTGAGACTAGTACTTAAATTATCAAGTAAGTTTGCAATCACTCAGGCCTTCTAGGCAATTCTTCTGATCTGCCTTTGTTCGTTTTCTGTGTTAAAAATGCCAGGCTGTGCTCGTATTGGATTCTACACATTTCCCTAATCTTTGAATTTAAAAATATTTTAACTAATTTGTCATTTCATTCCTGTCTTCAAAACTTAAGACCCAAGACTACTTATGCAACTTTTATTCCAGCTTTCACCTGTATGATGTGTCTTATACAAGAAAGTCTGTGCTACTGAATGGAAGCCAACTTCTATTTGCACACTGTTTTTATCTTAATGCTCCACATTGTCCACGCTCTCCTTAAGCTTTCTTTTGCAGAAACTGCAGGAGCTTGGATCTAGTGGCATTTTGCAGGTTAAGGTTTTTTTAAAATGCATTCTCTCTCTGTATCTTACTCATTACCTTTGCCATGAAATCCAGCTTTTCAGTTCCCAGTCTCATATAACTTGCATTACCTATGCCTTTTTATTATTACTCAGACTGTAATACTTACTTCTACATGGATATAGATGCCTGTACATACAGTGACATAAGTTCATATAGTGATGTAATTCTGAGACGTCTTTCTCCAAGGCTAGTATTTCCTAGAATCAAACATTTATCTTTCACTGATAAAAGTAAATGTATATTAGGTATTCTGCATCTCAAGGAGGAATACTAGTCATTAGGACAAAAAGACAGTAAAAATAAGCTCCAGTTGGGAAGCATGGGTTTTCCAGAAAGTATCACAACTTAAACGCATACACTTCTCCAGAAACTTTACTGCTAAAGCATTAAGAAAGGATTTATTCATAAAGAGGGAGGTACAAACCTCACTAATTATATACCTGGGACTGTTTCTTCTGATGGCTAATTCCTGATTAAGTGGTCAGTGTCATGGCCTGATTCACACTGCATAGATTAGGCTTTCTCAGGCAATGAAGGCTCAGGGTTATGACTATTTCATCTCAAGTTACATAGGAAATATTCCTCTCTTTTTTTTTTATAGAAGCTGGAATGAATTGCAAGAAATTCATTAGGTACAACCATCTCTTCTATCCTAATAGAAGCTATTAGGATAAACATTGAAGAAAGCCCTTCTTTTTCTTACACTCTGGGTAGGGAATCAGAGAAGACTCATCCATGATACCTTATTCCTTATATTTGCAGTGGTTCTGAGATCACGGTCTTTCTGCAGAAATAAAACAAAACGAACAAACCTGAAATGAAACGAAATGAAATAAAACAAAAAGCAACCTAAGTTCTCTTGTATAGTGAATAGGTCATTAACTGAACTTATTCTCTACTGAAACATTGATCCAAGGATAGACCATGGAAAAGAGCATTTGAAATTGGTGAGATATTGTCTTCTGAAAACAAAAAAAGCTACAAATAGTTGCAAATCATTGCTTTTGGGGGAAAAAAAAATGAAATAATGGGCATTTCATGCTTTTGCTCACAATGACTTAGAGATATATTTTCTGGGAACATCTGGTCTATGGAAGTCTTTAAAAAAAGGAATGTCTACAGGTCACCCTGATTTCCTTGCTTTCCACCATGTTTATGCATTATCTTCATCTGGGTTCGTATAGCAAGAATCATCCAATGGTCCCAGTGAGCAGCCTTTTATATAAACCAGAAACAAAAGTTTTGTGAGAAAGATGCATCTTTATGAACATCCTCAATTTAAGCCAGGATAGGAAACATATATAGCTGTTTGACATTCCACAGCTTGATATACCAACCCCTGCCAACTCTGTAACGGAGAAAGGGTGAGGTCTGGCTTTAGGCGTTGCATAAGTGCAAGCTGACATGTGGTGTAACAGTCTGAAACAGTCTGAAATCTGTCTCTGACAGATTTATCTTAAGGTTACAGATGACCATCCAGATGGACTGGAAATCTCTCCTCTGGAAGGCATGCAATTGCTATTTGCAGTCAATTTGCTTTCCAGTGAGTGACAATTTGCTTCAGTTTCTCATCTGATTCAGCTGTTTGTAACAAAACTAAAGTTCAAGGACTGTAGTGTTGTCCAGAAATCTATGGCTTTGAGTAAGTAATTGAACAGACATAACTGCATTAACTCCATATGCACAAGTAGTTGATGAACACATTCCATAAACATCTTAGCACAGGGAAAAGTCTGAATACTAATTCGATGTGAATTACAGATATTTCATGGGAAAGAAAGAACTCACCATATGGAAGCATGCATCTTGAAGGGAGCTAAAAATTGTCTTTAAAATTATAAAGAGAAAGAGAGGGAAAGAAAAGCAATATAACCACCTTGAGACTGGGGCAGTCCAGTTTTCTCAAGTCAAAGACAGAAGAAGTATTTATATTTCTATTTTGGAGAAATTAATTGTCAGTAGTAGACTTTTCCCTTTGATTTACAGAATATATTTCCTATCAATAAGATATCCAATAAAACAAGGCTATGTTTTTTCCACATGCTATTAATGAAAGACATCCACAACAAGAACAAGAAAAGCCACAAAAAGAATCTGTAATTGATGAGGATAACCAAAAATTATGACTTCTAGGGCCTGGCTAATGATTATTCTAGCTCAAACTTAAAGGTCAAGATGATATCCAAACACAAGGTTTGGGAAGAACTACCACTGTTCTTAAGCATATCATCTTGGGCTATCTTGGTTATTTCATAAATTGGTTGCATTTGTAAGCTATGGCAGCTTTTTAAAAAAAGAACTCTTTTCTTAAGGCATAACCAGTTGGTTTTCACTGCAAACACATACATACTTTGTAGCCGGCTCTAGTAATTGAAGGGATTCCACCAAAAGACCAAGATGGATTTTTCTTAGGACTTTGTATTTTATACGTTAAGTTGCTTAAAAGATTTCTTCCCTCGAGGGAGAAAAAACTGGACTGAGTTCAGAACTTCTCAAAAACCCTTCACCATTACAATCATTACAACAAATTATATGGAAAATTAAGTAATTGCAAGAACTAGGTTTTCAGTGTTACTTATGGAAATATAAATATCCTTCAGAAAACGTAGCCTTTTATTACTTAGTTTGCAACTGGAATGTGTTCACAACCGCTTTGTTCTGTCAGTAAGCAGTATTTACATAATGTTAGTTTGCTAGGCACAGTTAGACTGAAATAGAGAAATACTTAGTTTACTTATTTTAATCTGGCCTTTGGAGGTTTTTATCCCTCAGAACAGCTGTCACTAGAGAAAGCTGTTTAGCTTTCTTAGCATCTGGAATGATAGTAGTTGCTATCATTTTAAAATTACTTCAAGATGTCTTCTCTAAAAGACATCACTGACTTGTCTCCAGGACGTAAATGGGTTGGTAATTGATTGTCCTTTTTCTCTGATCATTGATTTTTCAGTCTGCAGGATAGTACAAACTATAGATGGCACCTCTTCCAAAGCTCTGAGATCAATTGGGAGCAATGTAAGAGCAGAGCAGTGTGTACTCATGTCATGATGATAAAGACAAAGGGTTCTTGGGAGAAGCTGCAGGGTAAGTCCTCATGATTCAAGATCTGTGTCTTCTTTGGTTATTGGGTGTTCATCATTTCTGTCTCTAAAAACTTATTTGAGAGTATTTGAAACTTGAGGCTACATGAGAATTAGGCCATTTTAATTAGCAGTACATTGCAGATAAATGGGAAGAAAATTTGCTACTACACTTTGATAAACTCAGCAGTAAATTTACTATGGACATTACTGAAGAGGAAATAATTTGCACCAGCAAAAAATTAATTACAATCATTTACACAGTATCACAGTATCAGCAGGGTTGGAAGAGACCTTAGAGATTATCAAATCCAACCTATAATCTAACAGCAATCCATCATCTAAACCATGGCACCAAGTGCCTCATCCAGCCTACTCCTGAACACCTCCAGGGTCAGCGACTCCACCACCTCCCTGGGCAGCCCATTCCAAGGGTGGATCACCCTTCCAGTGAAGAATTTCTTCCTAATATCAAGTCTAAACCTCCCCTGATGCAGCTTGAGACTGTGCCCTCTTGTTCTGTCACCAGTTACTTGAGAGAAGAGATCAACCCCTGCCTGACTACAACCTCCTTTCAGGCAGTTATAGACAGCAATAAGGTCACCCCTGAGCCTCCTCTTCTCCAGGCTGAACAATCCCAGCTCCCTCAACTGCTCTTCATAGGGCTTGTACTCCAGCCCCTTCACTATTGTCATTGCCCTTCTCTGCATGCGTTAACTCAACATCTTTCTTATACTGAGGGGCCCAGAACTGGACACAGTGCTCAAGGTGCAGTCTAACCAGTGCTGAGCACAGGGGAAGGATAACTTCCCTGCTCCTGCTTGCCACACCATTCCTGATGCAGGCCAGAATGCCACTGGCCTTTCTGGTCACCTGGGCACACTGCTGGCTCATGTCAAGTCTCCCATCCACCAGCACTCCCAAGTCTCTCTCTGTCTGCCCCGTCTCCAGCCACCCCGACCCCAGCTTATAGCTCTGCATGGGGTTATTGCAATCAAAGTGTAAGACCTGGTACTTGGACTTGTTGAATCTCATCCCATTGGAATCTGCCCATCTCTCCAGTCTGTCCAGACCCCTCTGCAGGGCCCTCCTACCCTCCAACAGATTGATACCTGCTCTGAGCTTGGCATCACCCGCAAATTTACTAATGAAGGACTCAATCCTGTCATCAAGGTCATCAATAAAGATATTAAACAGAACAGGGCCCAACACTGATCCCTGAGGGACACCACTAGTGGCCAGTCAGCAACTGGATGTGACACCATTCACAACCACTCTCTGGGTTCGGCCATTCAGTCAGTTCCTAACCCAGCACAGCATGCTCCTGTCAAATCCCCGGGCTGCCAGCTTCTCCAGCAGTATACTATGGGAGACTGTGTCTTTATTGAAGGCTTTATTGAAGTCCAGGTATACTACATCCACAGCCTTGCTCTCATCTACCAGGTGAGTTACTTGGTCATAAAAGGAGATCAGAATTTTTGGAATGATGATTCTAGTTTAGGATGATGATGTAGAGCATGTTTCAGTGTTACATCTGCTATATTTGGGGATAAAGAAGTTGTATTGAGGTAGAGACTAGAGTATCCTTAGAAGCTGAGCTGGCTGGTGAACAAGCTACCAAAATGGTATTCTGAGCTCTGCTCTCAATCAGGAAATATACGTAAACAGAACCTTTCTTTCTTCATTTTTTTTTCCTCCAGTTCCCTGCTATTATCTGCCTTTAGAACTACATCCTTACCTACAGCAACAGACAGATCACAGAAGATTATAGAAAGATAGAAAAGCTTCAACTTCTTACATTTTAGCTTTCAGAGAGCAAATTCATTTTGTTGCGAGTGTCTGTATTTCCTTCTAGTGGAAGGGAATGACTGACAGATGAAGCAGCTGAGCATTTTTTCTTAAAACAATGTAGACAGAAGCCTTGTCTCTCTGGGAGAAGCACGAGTCTTTCATACTTTAACCCAACTTTTGAAATCACTGTGATGCCAGATATACTGGGAAATAGTTTTTAAATAATAAAAAAAAAATCAGCATTAAAATTGCCAGATTTTACAAGGAATTAGCGCCTGTTGGCTTGAAAAAGACAGTTTTCAGAATGAACTACAGATTATCAGACATTCAGAGGCCATACGAGGGAGTTCTGTAACTGCTGTCACTGTTTCTTTTATGCCCTCACAGATCAAGGGGTGAGAGAATTTACATCATATATTTGGTCATATATTTGGGCCAAACAACAGTATTGTTCGAAGACATCAAGTGTGGTATGCAGTGGCCCACATACAGCTAGAGTGGTTTCCATACAGATGAGTACTTACAGAAGAGCACTCACATTTTCTATATAGATGAACACTTAACAGAAGTCTGAGACTTAAAATCAAAGGTTGAAAAAGATCCTTCTGCAAAGTTATTAGCATCTGTTCAAAGACCAGGAGGTTTAAACCTTAAATAGCTTTTCTCTATCATTGAGCTCAGCACTGAAAGCTCAACCTGTGAACTATTTTTTTTCCTGATATTGACTCTATACAGATTGCTCGGCTTTGGTTTGGGTTGATTTTTAGTTTGCTTTGTTGTTTTTTTTTAACATGGACAAACACTTGTTCCAAATGAAAATTTTTAAGTGACTTCACTAAATAGATCTAAGAGATTTGCTTGTAATTTTTTCAAAATTATATAGAAAGTTTGTAAATAGTCTGATTTCTGGCATTTATGTCCTACAGGACATTCCACAGATAAGAAAAAAGAGAGCTGAACTGTATTTCTGGTGAGCTCAGATGTCACTAGTGTCCTGGTTTCAGTGGGGACAGGGTTAATTTTAAGTAGCCAGGAGGGGGCATGGTGAGACCCAAATGCTGTTTGATACCATCTCACTTCACTCACCAGGGGCAGAAGTAAGGGACTCTCTCATTTCCAGTCAGGAGAGATTTAAATAATTTCTTTGTTTTATACCTTTTGTTATTAATATTGTAGCAGTTACTGTTCATTTTCTTATCCCATTGCTGTTTCCAGTAAATCGTTCTTATCTCAATCATTTCCACCTTTTGTGTCTCCAGCTCTCAACTCTATCCCCAGAAAAGGAAGTTAGAGGGGAGGTGATGGGGAATGAGTGAGCAGCATCTGGTTTTGGAGGGTCTTCATGAGAGCAGTGAATTGGAGAGCACTGTTCCTAAACCATGACAACTGGTTATTTTAAAAGGTAAGCATAAACACACAATGATGTCACGAGATTTCTTATATTCTTTATATTTCTGGATTTTAGCATAGCTGCACAGTTTCTTACACTTAGGATGGTAGAAAACTCCTTTCTCAAGGTTTGTGAAATGTTGTTTAGTGTTCTTGTCAGGAAAAACAGATACTAGCAAGTACATCCTGTTCAGGACATGAAACAAGATATGGATAGACAAAGCAAGATAGAAGGCCCAAATCCCCCTGGAAAATCTCCAAAGGGCATACCTGGGAGGCAGGATGAGGGACGAATGATTTTGGGATTGGATGTACCCATTAGATATGATAATTGATTAGTATTGAAAAGGGGTACTAATGGTATGGAGGGGACCTTCTGTGCGGTGCGGACCTGGAAATATCCATTAAGACCAGCTCCTCAACTTACCCCTGTTGGGAAAGCTTTTTTCTCATTTTAGGCATCAACAAGTGATCTGGTGCAGCATAGCAGAACAGAGAAAGCACTTTCTAACGATTTTACATACCTCTACTTTCAAAATGTGTATTTCAAAATACATAGAAAGTACAATTAAACACTACTATAAAACTAGATGTAAGAAGCAGGATCTGAGAAAGGAGTAATATATAGGAAAAGATGAGCCTGTGACATAGAAATGATCTAGTCCAAGACCAATCCTCTTCCATTCTATTGATGATGTATGTTACATACTTCACATAAAACAGTCCAGGTTACCTTGGAAAATTTTAACTACTTACATCAGAATTACACTGGATTAGGAAAAGGAAGGTATTGTGATTATTACAAAAAACATGACATACCAGGAAAACATGTTAACTTTGTTATGCCTGGTCCTCTAGTTAAAATCTGATGCCTGGGATGACCAGAGCACAAGCTTCAGTACTTTGTTTTACTCTATAATTGCTCATTTACCAGTGGATGAGAATTGTCAGATATTCCTATGCTACCCTATTTCATGCCCAAGCTATAAGTCCAATATCTTTAACAAAGAAACAATTGAGTGAGTAGAGGAAGTTGCTCGTAGGGGAGCAACATTTCTTATTTTTATGTAAATAAAAAAGCACATTATTTAGTTATGGCCAAACTTCTCTGAAATACAGTCAATGATCCAGAACATATATCCTAGTACTTGGACCACTTCCATCTCTCTTGTCAAAACAAGCAATAATAACCTTCTATACAGACGACAGAGGAAATTCAAGCCTCAGTTCATACTATATGATTACTTTACATCAGAGAAGAGATTTTTCATAACTTTGCAAAATTAGCAAAGTTTGTATTTTATTGATGTAAATATCACACGATCAACTCACATTTAACTATTGAATTATGCTTCTGATTCAAGATAATAGGACTAGTTTATTTTGCTCTAAATTTATTGCATATTTCATTCCAAACAGTGGAACAGGCTGCTTGCCTTTACTGAGGGAAAATACTTTTATTCCTTTATGTAAATATTTTTGTGAGGTCTGATAAATTCATTAAAAATTAATCTTCCTCCTTAACCAAGCTTACACAAATATAACACATGGCTAGCAACTTACTACTACAACAACAGCAACTTCTACATGTGTACTAGACAGAGACTGAAATGCCCAGCCATGGTCAGCATCTGGTTGCACCTTTCAGTAATGTCTCAGGTGTCTCTTCTAAGGCAGCACTGATGAGAGTGTGGCTGTGTCTGCAGATGCAGCCAGACAGCATGCAGCATGGCTTGCCAGCATGTTGCTGACCCTCAATCAGCTACAGATTCTTTCTGTTGTGTAAATGAGACCTTTTGCAAAAAGAATTTCCCGAAGAGCCTCAGTGCATTTTATCGTCCTCTCACTCTAGGGGAGTAAGTTCCTCTGGGGCGAGTCTCCTCTTTATAGGAGTTCATACAACCTAGACAGGTGTTAATAGCCAAACTCCAGAGGGATCACCACTTCCCCTTTCCTTTCTGCCTCAGCAATCCTCTGGAGAAAGGATTTTTTTGCTGTTCTGGGATAATGAGCTGTCTGTCTCAGTCCTGTTGTGACTCTTCCTGATCCTGATCTTACCACAGCTGCTGTACAACTCCCCTACTTTTTAACAGGACAGGCTACATATTAATCTAGAGCTCAAACAATGTTCAAAAGAAACGTTTTATCTCCTTTCACTACAAAGTACAACATTGTGATCCAAATGGGAGAAGGTGGCATAAGAAGATGCTTGATGTATGGCACTTACTTCAAATGCAAATTGAATGTGTTTTTGTAAAGGCCAAGTCCCACTTTATGCACTAGCTATTGATTAAGAACAAGCTGACAGAGATCTTTAACAGAGGTATTGGTAGAAAATTGTCCTTTGCAGAGGGGATTTTCTATAAAGATTCTTATCTATATTCAAAATCTATTCAAAATCTATTCAGCTTCCCCTAACTAGAAAAATAGACAAAAAGTAAGCCTTATACTCATCCAGCTTTTCATGCACTATCCAAAGGTGGCATAGATCGCATCACAAAAAACACCTGTAGTAGGAATTACAGCAGATCTTGCTGAAGGAAAGATCAACACGTGCCCTTTTGTCACTCAAGCATTCCACTCTGGTACCCTCAACACCTGCAGATTATGAAGTTAGTTCCTGTCAGCCTTTCTGGATGAACAAGCTACTTGCCTGCTTCAAGTAGGCTACTTTTTGCTCTGATTAGATACTTAATCTACATATGGAAATAGCCACTTACCTGTAACATAATTAACATGTGTCTCAGACAATACAGAACAAAAGATGTTATGCAGCCAGTAATTGTTATGGGAATGCTTTTTGTAAGCTGCATTGATTTTACATTGTAACACTTCACACCGGGATGAGATGAACACTGCCATCTCATGCACCTTCATATAGCTTCGGCACCAATTCTCCTAAAAGCTGCTTGTTGCACATGAAGCAACCAGAAACTAACACAGGTGTATTGGTTTCTCTGTGGCCAGGTTTTGGTAACAGTGGGGGGACTGAGGGAGAGGCTTCTTTGAGAAGCTGCTGGAAGTTTCCCCATGCCCAGCAGAGCCAGTGCCAGCCAGCTCCAGGCTGGGCCCGCTGCTGACCAAGGCCAGGCCGATCAGCAGTTGACAGAACGCCTCTGTGATAATGTATTTAACAAGGAAAGAAAAAAAGTTAGTTAGACGAAGATGGCAGCTGGAGAGGAGCAGAGTGAGAGCCTGTGAACAGCAATGCACAACCAAGGTCAGGGGAGGAGATGCTCCTGGCGCCGGAGCTGAGATCCAGCTGCAGCCCATGGGGAAGATCGTGGTGAAGCAGTG
Organism: Serilophus lunatus; assembly: GCA_013399895.1. Lineage (NCBI taxonomy): Eukaryota > Metazoa > Chordata > Aves > Passeriformes > Eurylaimidae > Serilophus > Serilophus lunatus. The sequence continues at coordinate 808,243 of VXBA01005866.1, read as the reverse complement.
ACCCCCTGCAGCCCATGGAGGACCACAGGAGTGCAGAGATCCACCTGTAGCCCGTGGAGGAGCCCATGCTGGAGCAGGTGGATGTTGAGGGAAGGCTGTAGCCTGTGGGAGACCCAAGTTGGAGCCAGGTCCTGTACAGGGGACTGTAGCCCACACTGGAGCAGGATTCTCCTGTTAGGACTTGTGGCCTGTGGGGGACCCACGCTGGAGCAGCTGCACCTGAGGGACTGCACCCTGTGGAATGTGACCCATGTGGCAGCAGTGTCTGAAGGGCTGCTGCCCATGGGATGGACTTTTACCAGAGCAGTTTATGAGAGGAACCGTATCCTGTGAGAGAGACCCACGCTGGATCAGTTTGTGAAGAGCTGTCTTCTGTGGGATGAGACTCCATGGAATGTGACTGGAAGAACTCTTCTCCCCAAGCAGCAGCTGACCATAACAACCCCTCCTCCACTTCGCCTTTTCCCTGGGCTGCTGTGGGAGAGGAGGTTGGATGTAAGAAGGAGGGAGTGGAGGGAAAAGGTGTCTCTTATTGTTTCTCACTCTTTAGCTCTGATCTTGTTAGTAATAAATTTAACTATTCTTCCCACATGGAGTCTGGTTTGGCCTGTGATGGTGATTAGCAAAGAATCCATTACAGTCCTTATCTCAACTAATGAAACCTCTCGTTATATTCTCTCTTCTATTGCTGGGGGAGGGGGAGTGAGAGAGTGGCTGTGGTGGGCCCCTGGCATCCAGCCTGGGTTAAACCACTACAACAGGATATTTCTGAAACATTTCAGTACTCGTTACACTGCCCAGCATGGCAATTAGATACAACTATTCTTGAGTCACATGTAAAACAGGACTTTAAGCTTCTTGTCAGTGTTCCTTATCCTATCTCCTCTCTCTGAATTGCTTTTACTCATTTCCCAGAAAAATGAAAGTAATGCTCAGATAACATTAATACAAAGGGCAACAAATCCATCATTCTATAGTATACAGAGGAAAAACAAACTTCCCCCTCATATTACTGAAGATAAAAAAGACAGACAGAAGGAGTTACACTGCAATGGCTTCTAGAATATGACACTGAAGCCAGAGCAAGTATGGAGAGTGCACTGTTAAGTCTTGAAGAATAGAAGTTAAGGGGATTTTTTTAATGGAAAATAGTCCTTCCTGGGTCTTATTTTATACTTTAAGGAGATAACAATTTGGGCAGAGAAGAGTTTATAAAACAGAACTCTGCAAGGCATTTTATTTAGTGCCATGTGACATGCTAATCAAAGAGCCAGTGCTACACAGTATCATTGTATGCATACTTTATTGGGCAAAGAAAGAACTAACTGAGAAACATTTTCAAGAGTCAGAGATTTATAGAAATCTCCTGGAATAGTAGGGAACTTTCTTTCCCTGAGAGAATTGAAAAGAAAGCACTATATAGCTAGTTTGCTTCACATTATTAAACTTTTTACTGAAGTTCTGGACTACTGTAATAAATCCAGTTGAAAGAAAAATCAGCTAATAAAAATAACGAAAGATATGTTTGTGTGTGATATAGGGTAGGTAGGTACGTAGATGCTCTGCCATGGTTGCTAGTACATGGGAGATCCTTTTGCTCATACTTCACCTAGTCAGATGTCATTTGTACAGTGTAGCATGTGTTGACTGGATCACAGCTGGCTTGCAGTGTTTGCTAGGGAAGCTGTTCACCTCATGCAATTAAACACAAAATGAAAAGGAGTGCATCACGCAGAGCAAATAGTCCCCAAACGTTCACATCTGAATGGGCCATTCAAACAGGATGCCTTTTCTCACTAAATCATTTGGCTAGTGAATAACATCAGATCACTCTTGTGGGAGAGTAACTCCCAGTAACATACTACGCCAAAAGGATAGACAAAGAGGGAAATGGTGATCAGTAGTAAAAAACTGAAATGACATCTGACTGTGACTTCAATGAAACTAATATTCAGATAAAACCAGTGTCAATATTCATATTTTTAAAAGGGCTTTGAAAATTGAAGATGATCAAGAGCCACAAAATCAGTCTGTAATTTGGGAAAAAAGGGTTCTTAAATAATTCAAACTGTCACTTCATCATGGGTGAAAAATTAAAGGTGGCTCGCACACAGTGCAACTGTCTTTACTGTAGAAAAATTAGTGAATATTAATGGAAGCCTGAAACCAAAAGAAAAAAAAATTAAAAGTGTGCTAGTGTTCAGAATCCGACATCAGAAAAAGTCAAAATAGAAATTAGGCACAGCTTTTACTCAATGTGTCCTCTTTGGAAAACCATATACGAGCCAAGTGTAAATTTCCTCAGACATGGGTTATTCAGATCAAGAGAGACAATGGATAAAAAAAACAGAATGAGCTGCACTATGGGGTCATTTTACATCATGGGCTCATTAGAATGTGGGCACTGCACTGCAAAGAGTGCTCCAGCAGCAGACTGCAGGAAGTCTGATGAAACTGGTTCACAAAACATACCAGTGATTTTCATGCGGAAGGGTATCCCAATGAACTGGATTTGTTGTGCATGCAAAAGCATCTATAGCATAACAACACAGACTCACAGCTCTGGACCTTCCAGATTATCCAGATAGGTGTAATAGAATACACAGGACATCAACCAGTGTGATCCAGGGCATCCTTCTGTCATTAAACTCCGTGAGTCTGTGATAAACCAAGCCTAAACAGGCAAATCGTGTATTTGCTACCACAGCTGAGATCTATGAATATATTCACGGTAGGGTAATCAGAATACAAATATTTGAAATGCTATTCAGATTTACCTCCTAAATCAAACCTTGTAAGTCAAAACATAATTCACTTGGGGCTACCAGTGATGAGTTGAGTCAATCAGTTTTGTGAGCATGCCATGCTCCAGGGCCTTACTCCCACAAAATTTACTCACTTGCTAGCTTATGCTGCTTGTTTCTATAGCTTATATTTTTGTTCCAGTATTTTTGAACCTGCTAGGTTGTGCTGTTAATTTTTCTAATGCATGTTTCTTGATTTGGGCAAGGAATATTTCACTTACATTTTTTTTCTGTGCAGAAATATGATTGCCTCAAAGAGAATCAAAGGACGTTAATAACGTTTCCTGTTCCAGTTAAGCTGTGCAAGTATTGACACTGGTGTTTTATTCTTCTATGTGCCTTTTGGTATCTCATGTACAAGATTTTTACTGTATATGAAACACAAAATAAATAACTTCAGCATTTTGTGGGAAATTATGTTGCTCTTGAATACTATGATCAATGTCACTTAGACTTATACCCAGATTCTTGCACAAAAAAATAAACATAGTCTCTGCCTCTTTTTAAGAATGCTTAACATTAAATCTGTGAAGAATCATTTATCCATCAGCCACTGAATTTTGTTCAGATTTTTATAGCATTCTAGGACAGAAACATAATCTTCATTTCCAAATGCACAAAGGTTTAAGCTTTTGATTCCACAATCACAATCATTCATGCCGTACTATTGAAAGAGGTAATATAACTCAGAAGTGTAATGTAATTTAATGAACATGCTTTCACACTGTGAAAGCCTTGCTTCTTTTTATACTCACACCTGAGTTAAACCAGAGTTGGAAGAAACTGAGAAACTACATTATATCTTTGTTTGTTGCATTAGAAATGCACCTGAAAAACACAAAAGATGACGGAAATTACTGAGGGAAAGACTCTACATCTGAACTATAGTAGGAGAATTATCAACATACACACCAAGGACACTTATTATTAGAAAGAAAATGTAAAAAAGGGCACATTAAAGGAGAAGAAAATGAGACTTAAGGTCAAAATGAACATTCTGTAAACAGCAATTGAAACCTGTACCTGAATGACCAAGAAGAAATTTATCAGAATTCACATTTACAATACCTCAAATATTCATTTCAGTGTCTATTTCTGACACGTTTTCATTTCAACAATATTTTAACACATTTCAGTTTTCTGCCACTAATGTAATAATCCCTGTTGAGGTTGGTTACAAGTACCCATACTCTTGTCAGACAGAATGAACTAATCTCCCTGAGTTCAAATGCTGTAGTCTATACCATCGGGTACTATTCTGAATCCTTGAGGTATCATGGCAGCTTATATCCCAGGACCTGGAAACAGCCTTGTGTTTGCCAAATGTAAGTGCTTATAAGCCTGAGGGCATACAAATGTTATTGCGAGACTGTCAATATATCTCTCTTAAACAGTTGAACATAACACAAAATGGGCATATTTAAAACTGATCCAAGAGAGCAGAAGTGGTAGCATTCTCAAAAGGGAACAACTTTCATGGGTGTCCCTTTTCAAGAGCAAAGAATTGACATAATCAGTAACTGCTGAATGATGAAGACTAAAATTCAGACAGAAAATTACCTTTACACTGAGCATCACACTGTCTGGCACACAGACACTTTCTGTCTGGCGGAACCTGCAGCAATATTGCAAAAAGGGAATTGAACAGAAAAACTTCCACAGAAAGTAATGTGTGCAGAAACAGTTAAATTAGCAAACATGAAGCTTATGCCTTAGCATGCCCTCTTTCAGAGACTTTGGTATCTGATTCCTTAAGATAAGAAAGCACCTACTTACAGTGTGGGAAGAAAAAAGGAGCTGAAGACCAGACAGACAAGAAGTAGCAATGTAGATAGTGAAATGGAAACCTGAAGAACAGAGGGCAAACAGCATTGACCAATGGCTAGTAGAGTGATCATGAGAGACAAAAATCAGGGAGATATCATCTGCCCCCTCATTGACCCTGTCATGAGTGATTAAGAAGAACCAAAGAAGTCCAGGGACACCGTGACAAACTCCAGTGGTCTGAAGAGAAAAAATGGCTCCTCCTCCTGATGCCTTAAGATTTCTTATATACTTTATATATATGTGGATTTTGGCATAGCTGCATGGTTTCTCACACTTAGGATGGTAGAAAAACCTCTTTCTCAAGGTCTGTGAAATGTTTTTTAATGTTCTTTTTGGGAAAAACAGATTCTAGCAAGGACATCCTGTTTAGGACGTGAAAGTAGATGGAAATAACAAGACATGGGATAGACAAGGCAAGAGAGAAGGCCCAAAACCTCCTGGAGAAGCTCCAAGGGTCAAATCTGGGGGGTAGGATATGGGACGAATGATTTTGGGATTGGATGTATCCATTAAATATGATAGTTATTTAGTATTGAAAAAGGGTACTGGCAGTGTGGTGGGTGCATACGTCTACTACATGTATTGTGGACCTAGAGGCTTCCATTAAAGTCCAGCTCTTTATCCCTGTCAGGGAAGTTTTTTTCTCCTTTTAGACATCACTCCAAACCAGTGACGAACATTCCCTGAACATAGAGAAAGCTGCTCTGGAGCAGCCTGAAGCAGGTGTCCCTCTCATGTCAGTATCCTGGCTAGCCCCAATATAAATTCAGAAGAGAGCAGATAATTAGACTGGGTAGACGTATTAGTAAGAGCTCCATTGTCATGCCAGGGAAATCTCTTTGACAAAACTCCAACTGCAGGAATTATGATGCCTTAATAGCTATTTTCATGTAATTTCTATTTGTATTCAGATAGGGATCCTTATTTCTCGTTATTAAGCAGCTGCATTAAGACTGTTTTCAAAACCACATCTTGGCACTGAAAAAAGTCTTCATTATTTCCATAAAACTCCAGCAGGAACTATATGCGGCTTTTTAGTATTTTATTTGTCATATCCCCCTTCCCTTCTTTTCCCTGGATTGATACTGTTGTCTTCTCACTCTCCAGTGGGCTGCTAATACCTCATCTTTAGCTGTTGGCTTCAGGAGTATCCAGGTGAACATCACTGGCCTTGGACTGCTCCATATTCATCCTGCTGGCACCAGTCACTGGTGTTTTCCTCATCAATCCCGAACCAGGAATTTAGATCTTAAATTTCTTCAAACTGATGACCACAGAGATATTTAGAAAAACAAAACAAATGGTTGAGATGAGCAGCTTCATATAAAATCACCTCTTACTCTCATCCTCCAGCTAACCTGCCTGAGCCTGGTATATGTGAGGTACTACTTCCCTACTTCTATTGTCCCCTTCCTCTGCTGCTAGACTAAGGTTGTGGAAGGAGGAATCCATGATTACATTTACTTATCACCTAAATGGAGATGGCATTAATATTATTTTGATTTTTTTCTTCGTACTAAGTTTTCCTGAGGTCAGTTCTTAGGAGCAATGCAGTCCTTGTGTTAATTATGTAGAAAAGTAGACGCACAGATGCTCCCAATACACATCTTCTGACCCTACACATGCAGTTTGGCTTGAAATGGAGTTTGTAATTGGTGAGGAAAGACAATATCTCAATCTTAGAATTAGAAAGGGGGAAGCTGGAGTCTTTTTACTGCAGAATATTTTTCATCGGAGTGGCCTTCAGTTAGTCAAGAGAAAGATCTATGCTGGATTATAACAAAAGATATTCTTTTATCAAGAATAATGTAAATAAATTCAACGACTTTTGCTGAAAATTGGAGTATGAGAGGACACAAAGAAAATTCACAGAAAAGCATTATGAAATGTTAGGGAGCAAGAGCTGAAAGATCTGTAATGAAAAAAATGGTATAAAACCAAAAGTAGACTATATTAGGGAATTGCTAGTAACATAGCACCTATAGAACTAAATTTTAATAAGACATAACAGATGGCACCAGAGTGCACTAGGGGAAACAGAAAAAACAATGTAGAGTAAGGGCATGGTAACTCATTAGCATAAGTTACCTCATATGTATTACATCTTATTATTTTTGTGCTGCTACAGAAATATTTGGAAACTTTAGTGTATCTTGAGCATTTCGTTTTTACAAGACTCCACTAAATCACCATACAAAGTTTATAGAATCAAGTCAACAATACCTTCATGAAGCTAGAAAATGAATGTGAAAAATGGCATAGGAATGAACATCACCGAGAACATGTGAAATGTGGAGAAAAACTGCCATCAAAAAACATGCAAAACTTACAAAAAAGAGTATTTGGTAACACCGCATCTGCAGTGTTGTTTTAAGATGATTTAAGAGTGAATAATATATTTCCAAAATGAAATGAAAACACAGAAATGTAAATTGCAATGGTTCGTTAGATGTTAAGTGAAATACTTTCTTTTGTGCCTCACAGCCAGACAAAAGGATCAATCAAGAAAACTTGGTTTTCTTTCCAGAGCATGAATAATCATAGCCTGCTTTCTACACTTCAGAGTTAATAAAAATATAAGCATAACATTTGAGATCAACCCATTTTCCTTCCTTAAAGACGCAGGATGGATAATGATAGAAAGGGTCTTTCCTTTTGCCCTGCATTCCCATCAATCAAAGAGAAAAAACCCACACGAACAAGCAAGTCTAAAGACAACAAAGGTTTTGGCAGAATAGAAATATGTTATTTTATCAGTGCCACTTGAAAATAAGTGCTTCCCAGAATCCACTCTAAAACAGTCATCTCCTGCAAGTAACATTTGGCACGAATGGACTTTGAAGGAACCATCTCAATCTTCTCTAGACATTTTTTTAATAACAGGTATTGGGCAACGAGCTAAGTCATCAAAAGTAGAATAAGAAAGTATGTTTCAGAAATAGTATGTCCTTTCCCCCAGCGATGATCTGAGCCTTCAGCACTGGTGAGGGGAGAAGAGTAGGTTGGAGCACAGGCACGGCAATTTCAGAGGAATAAGTGAATCTAGTTTCTTATACACACTTTTGGGTTTTTTCGTATTTAAAGGCTTATGCAGGGATCTCACTTCAGTAATCTCATTAGGATTATAATGTTGTAAAACAGAGACAACCCAACACAGCCTCCTGTTTTATATGGAATTAGGTGTCAAAAACACAAGAAGCAGCATAACCAGACCGACAGACTTAATGAATAATAATTGGTGTTCTTTGTTTTAGTTTGTACAGACTACGTGTAGGATGCAACACTTACAGTATATCTATGCAGTAATAAAAAGTATGATTACACCTAAAGCAGAAAGTGTAAAACTTGCTTTGCACTGTCTGCATTGAGTGGTAGCCATGCAGACGTAGCACCAAGGTATGGTACATTTTAGAGATAAGCATTTACACAGTTTTGGAGAGTTTGCAGCTTGCATTACACTTTGTGCCACAACAGTAGCAGTACATGTAGAAATACCTGAGCCATCAAGTTCACAGCTGGGACATAGGACATTTTTACACAAATTACTATCGTACTTCCAACTGTAGCATTGACATTCACATATAGGTTCAGAATTTGTATTCATTTTACAGGTTTTTGCTTGAATGAGAGAAATAAGAGATCTTGGAGCACACCTCAAGGCAAGATAACTAGAACATTTACAACTCCAACCTTTTTTTTAAGAAGAAACATGACATAAAGGAGTTAAACAGTGTTTTTTAGACTGGAAATAAAACCAAAACCCCCCAAAAACAAGAGTGGAAAAACTGAAAATAATATGCCTCTTGATGTTCCTATCCTGTCTTAACTTCTATGTTTAACTTCTTAAAATACCATACCTCAGACACCAATCCCATAGCATATGTATCTGGAATTCTGTGCACATGCAAACCGCAGACATGGCACAAGGCTTTCAAATGAATGTTCAAAAGGTGTGATAGTAGCTACTGCTATTACTTTTGTTAAACACAGTACACATTTCCAGTCACCTGCAATGAATACTCACAGGGAAAACACATGCTAATATAGACAATATTTGAATTACAACCCTTAGGCAGAAGAGAGTCACGTTGATATTCACTTCATTTTGCAGTTCTAATGAAAATAAACATTTCTTGAAACATATTTCCATAGCAATTGTTCTATACATATATTACCCCTTATTTTCACTAGACAGAAAGACAAAGATTATCTTCTGTGTTGTCTACCAAAGAAAACAACAACAAAAATATTGTTGGACAGGAATCAGACTGAAAAAGTAATCTATTTTGATACTTTTGATCTAATATACTTCTTTGTACTTGCTTGTCATGTAGGGATTGCCCTTCTATTTTTGTTCAAATTCTACAACATTTCAAGTGCAAGAGACCCTAGGCTAAAAAACCCAAAAGTTTCTATATATACAGGTAAAATTAATTACTTCCAGGAGAAATGATTGCCTAATTCTTACAAAATACAAGCCTGGTCCTCAGCCAACTAGAATAATTTTTTGACAGTTGTTCCTGAAACATTACCTTTAAAAAAACACAATATTGCCAAGTTGATGGCACATTTTAATACATTTAATAAAACTTCTCACAAACAAATATATCTTGTCAGAGTAAAACACCTCTATGCACAATCCATTTCCATAGCTGATTGTGAAGGAAAATTTAAGGTATTCTGGTGGGAACCAGAGGTAAAGACAAGCAGGCAGTAAATAGAGGTTAAAATACAAGAAAGTAGCAATTTAAACTGACTAGAGTCTCAAAGTCCCAACCTACTTCCTTAATAGTGTGAGACCTCTTAGCTACTTTTAACCCACTTCCTAGAGCAAGAAATTAAACTGGTGTATTCAACAGGTCAGTCTTATTTTATATATGAGCAAAAGTACATTGAAACTGGCTGTTAGTTTAGGATCTGGCACTAAGAACTGAGTTCTTGGCAGCAACAAGGGAAAAATATGAATCATTCACAGAAAGTAAAAGAAAAATAAGAGCAAGGGTCACAAATGCAATGGTGACATGTAAAACTTCAAACGGTCAAGTAAAGATTTCAACAGTTTCTCAGTGTTCTTTCTTGCCGTTCTCTTTCCCACTGGGAAGATTATTTGCATGCCATGTCACACAAAGCTTCTTAGAGAAAGTAGATTCTGTAATAGACATATGTAAAAATAAGTAATCTATTCACCAACAGTAATGAGACACACCAGGATATACATTATTGCGTTAGTAAAGAAAACTTCAGATAGATAAAAATATCATGCTTACCAAGGCATGACTCTAAAGCTAGTGCTGTGCAGAAGAACATGGTTTACTGTTGCCTAATGTAGAACGCAAGAAATACTGGGGGCTACATCAGGCTGCCCAAGGTGAGTGGAAAAGTAAAAACACATACGTGTATAAGATAAGGGACTAAAAAGATACCAGTACCTCTGGGTTTCACCTACATTATTCTGCTACTGAGCCTACTAACCAAGAAACAAGGCTTAGCTTGGCAGAGCAGAGAGGTCCAGTCAATCATTAGTTTAGAAAGAACCTTTACAGGCATTCATGAGTAACAAAACCACAGAGCAATCACAGGGGAGGTCATGTTTTCTTGCTGGGTTTTACAGTGTGAAAATACCCAAGAAATATCTGCTAATTTATGATATATCAAAGCTATTTAATAGAACCAGAGTTTATTGTTTGATTTTGGTTTTAGTGGGTTTTTTAGATTTTTGGAAGACTCCTCATGATAAAAGCCATGTAGTTGCTATGGGATAGGAAGCTGCTATGAGATAGATATATCTCTTGTTAACACTCAACCTAGCATTCCTAGTTTGTATTTCAGTAAGCCCAGGGACCTCTCTGGAAACTTCCATTTCTCTGTTTAGATCTATTGACTTGGCTAGCAATTTCTTTTTTCAGTGCAATAGATTGCAGTAATCACTCTTGGCAATCACAAATGTGAATTAGCATAGCCAAGCGTAGGAAGACAGGGTGCAGTTTCTTGTCCAGACTTAGGCAGAAGGGGACATTTTGCACAGCTGGCATTGTGCATACTTTCACATGGAACATAAACATGCAAAAGGCCCCTCAGGCTTTATATTTTGACACATCCCAAAGTTCAGTCCAGTTGAAGTGCTTCCTTTTGCCAAATGAAACTGTACCTGATTGCGGAAAGAAAAATCTACCACATATTAAGAAACTCACAACATTCAGTGTAGCAGCAAACTAGAAGTTGTGTCAAAAGCTAAATCAGTATCTGTTGATACAACTATACAACTGTATTTCCTAGAAGAATGAGAAAAATTTTGCTGAGAAATGCTGAATTGCAGATTTCTTTTTTGATAATCATTTCCTCTACTCTCTTGTCTCTAAGTAATCTCAGCCTTATTAAAACAGAAAGCACAACTGGTACAGGATCTTCTATACAGTGGAAGTAGTTTTGCACAACCGGTAGAGCGATCCTGGATTTACTAGCAATATTTTACTGAGGAAAGGAGAAATTACTGTAGTTTCTAGTAAGGCTAAAGGTGGCTTACCCTCTTTCTTGATAAGACGACTTCTGTTTCAGCCTGTCATTCTTGCCTTCTGCCTGTGACACACAATAAAGCCCTTCTTTTATTTCTAAAAAGAAACTTGAAAAGTTTCAACAGAAATTTGACTGGTGTTAGACAACCTTTCCGTTAGGAACATAGGTTTTACCTATGATTATTCCTCTACAGTGCCAAGCACAATGCATGCGCCAATAGCAAGTCAATACTGGATGCTTTCAAGAAAGACATGGAAACTAAAGCTGATCAATGCTTTTTCGTCATAATAAATTCTAGAAGACAAATAGTACTTTTGGTAAGACCTCCTGGTTTCAACTGGAAAATACAATGCTTCCAGTAATAACACTAAATACAAAGTGATGTCTTTACTCAGGGAAGTGAAGTGAAGGGAAGGTAATTAGAGCAACTACAAACTGTGGAGTTACTTTTTCAGGGAACTGATGAAAAGGGGAAGGAAAAACTTTGGAAACTGTTCCAGTACAAATATGGGGGCATTTCTGGACCAGACCTTGACAAAACCCATCATACAATTAAGCAGTATTCCTGGTGCAAAGTGTTTGTCAGTAAAGCATCTAGATCCTGTATCTGTAATAAAATGTATGAAACTCTATACTTACCCTTCTTTCTTAGCCAAGTTTTTCATATACGTTAATGTGCCATAAAAAATAAAGCCTTTTTATGAACTGAGAACTAATGCCAAAGAGTATGTGGTTTCACTAACCCACATTTTGAAATTGAAAGCACTTAGTGAATTATTCAGTTCTTCAGGAAGATCAGCTTTTGGTTTTATCAGCCAAGACATTTCTCATGTGACAGTTTCTGAGTCGTTTTCCGGCGTAAATCCTTATAAATGATACAGCAAGGAAAGTGTACATTATTTTCCATTAATCTATTTTCTGAGGGTTTTTTTCTGGTTTTTAGGAGATTTTAATATTATCTTCTGCTTGCTGCTGTACACACGCCACCAGACAACGCTTATCAAGGATATGCACTGAAATAGTATCCTCTTATATCAGGGTCACCATATCTACAACATCCTACAGAATCAGATAGTTATGGTAAGAAAATCTACCCTTTAAGAGGTTCTCAATTGCATCTATGCCTGCCAGGTTCTGTACTGCAGCACAGCATTGCTGATACGTCATGAAAGAAGAGTTAGCGGACAGATGGGACAACTCTCACAAGCAGTGGCATTGTCAGCCAGATGTGTAATGAGCACTGCCACAAATGTGCTATTAAAATTTCCAATAATTGTTGTCCTTTGATTTTGACTGCTCTAACAGGGCTTTAAGAGAAGCTGTCCAAAGAAAAACTTCTGTGGACTACAGTGGATTTAGTAAGAGGAGTAATAAACCCTAAGCAATAAATACTCTAAATCTGCATTTATTTTACGTGTAAAAACCAAGCACAGCCAGAACTACTGAAAATAGTGAACTACCAATATTTTTCCTTGATTAGCTCTTTAGTTTTGATAACATGTAAAGTTTCATATACAAGGTTCAACAAGTCCTCATCTGCTACTTTATTCCTGGTTGATAAAGAGAAAAGAGATGTTAAAAAAACCCCCACAGAATAACTGAGGCTGGAAGAGACCTCAGGAGGTCTAACTTTCTTCACAAATCAAGGTTAAGATTGAATTTACATCAGGTATCTGACGGTTTTGAAAACCTTCAGAGTCACAGACTCCACAGCCATCTTGTACAACATGTGTCAGTATCTGACAATCCTCAGAAAACAAAACATAAAACACTCCTTATATCCAGTCAGAGTCCCATTTCATTTAATAAGCACTATCTCCAAATCTCACAGCATGGACCTCAGTAAAGAAAGTGTAAAGACTTTTCAACGAAATGAAAAGTCATTTTTAAAGGAATGAAAAGTCAACTAATTTTTTTTCTTTGTGTATCAGCTTCTTGTATATTTTCATGAATACTTATTTAAAACTACACTATATTTTGCATTTACTCTTCAATGCCAACAAACTCCCTCAAGTGGCATGTGACAGCTTCCTTCTCCTTGTTCTCCTGTGATCTGTCTGCTTTCTCAGTAATCACTTGCTCTGTTCTCAAACATTTCTCCCCAATACCTAAAAGTTCTAAGCATATTTCCAGTTCCATATTCACTCAAGAACAGACAGACTGGAAGACGTGAAACAACGAATAGTCCAAAATCAGCTGTTCACCATCTATTCATGTAAATATCCTGAAAAGCATACCTGGTCCTTATGCTTCAACTGTGAAAAGGCAGCAAAGAGAGGGACCATAAAACAACTACTATGCCAGCTAAGGGCTGATATGTGCAGTCTCCTTGCTTCTCTTTGATAACATAACCTAAGACATAAACCATTCTTTTTTTCTCCCCATTCAATGCACAAGCAATCTTCTGTAGCCCATGTATGTATTTCTGTGCAGAGATTTATTATGCATTGAAGTAGTGAGTCAAGCCACTGGATTGCTTTTAATGTCCTTTCAAAACAATGGAGAAGCTCAGTTACTGAGCTCACTATTTCTCTCACTGCTACTCATATAGCCTATTTAAAAATCCTAAATACTCTTCTCAAATATCAAAGGAAAAAAGAAATGCAACCCTTTTATCGTTCTTCCATTTCATGTATGTTCTCTTCCATGCCAGCTTCTTTTAGGGCCTTGATTTTCTTTGGTCTTCAAACTCATCTTCACTCCGATCTTCTACTTTTTTTACCCTTTAACACTATTTAGGCAAATAAAAGGAGTTCAGACACCAAAGCTGAGATAGGTTTCATACTACTGTTTTTGAAAAAGAAGGTGTTCAATAAGTATTTTTTTGCTGCCTTTAATACATCCTTCCCTTTAATTTTCTTGTAATATTTTAGTTCATTGTCTACCATAGTATTCAGTTTTTCTTTCTCTCAGAGGTGCCTGATCTTTCTGAATGTAATATCATTTTCCCTTTTACAGTATCCTCTATTGCTTACAAGGGTGTCTTTTGATGTCTCAGACCTTTTCTTTATAAGCTCACCTTTCATTCTGCTTTTTAGAAGTATTCAACCCACGAAAGTCCAAGCCCAAGTTATTAAAAGCATAAAATTTAAAAGCTGGGGTTTATGTGTTTAAATTGTACTCTTGCTTTCTCTGCAAAAGCTAAGTAAATATGCCAGCTAACTAGGCGTAGGCTAGAGTAGATCTATCACATCTGTATATGACATGTTCTTACATAAATATAAAAGTATATGCCATATCAGACATAGTCGTGTGGTTTTATATCCAAGTGGCAAACAGGTGGAAAGACTGAGGCCAAACTGAAGATAACCTCCAGTTTTCCTGAAATGATAAACAAAGTTGTGCATGTATCCTCATTTCAACGGGCCCTGCCACTATTTTATTGCTGTAGACATTGCTAGAACTATATACATGGAGACAGCAGACTTTGTACGTGTTTCTGCCATCACCCTAACTAATGCGGTCTCTGTGTTTAGCGCTGAATAAGGACATGCACAGCAAAACGAGGACTGTAGATTTTGTATCAAAGGAGATATGGCTCCCCTGTTGATCGCGCCACACACTACAACTTAACGGTTAGTTAAGGATTAATAAGAAAGAAAATCAATTGTAAACATATTTCTATGCAGTAAATTATGTTTTTGACAGTGAGACTCTGTATTTCACATAGTTTTAAAGTACTGGACAGACAATACAGAGAATAATTCTAATTATTTTTACACATATTTCCAAATTTCTATTCCATGCTTTCATCAAATGTCTAAGGAACTTTCAAAGGATTTTTTCAATGACTGTTATTGATTTAACCGCAAGGTTTTCTAGGGGGGAGAGAGAGGTGGTTTTGTCTTCTAAAACTTTTTTCCATTTTTCCTAAGGGGGGGGGTGTACTNAGGGGGCTTTGAGGGTATTCCTTGGACTTTTTGAGGAAAAAAGGGGGTAAGAAGAGCTCACTTACCTGCCTGAGTTAAAATTCCATTTCCCTTAAAAAGCTGGGGGAAGGGGGAAGCTGAGATCGGGGCTAGACCCGGGACGGTCCTTGCTCCTGCCATTTTGCGGGCCATTTCCCCCGGGGCTGTCTGGGGACGGGTGGTGGCAGCTCCCCGGCCTCCCGGGAGTGTGGACAGAGCGGGGAGAGGATGGTGCCATTCCTGCCTGCTCCTGCCCCGGTCCCGGGAGCGCAGGCCAGCAGCATGCAGCCCACTGCCGTCTCGGGCTGCACGGGCACAGGCGGCAGCCCCACCGCCAGCCCAGAGCCGGGATGGCCTCTATTCCTGCTCGCTGTCGCCCCTCCCTGCCAAGTGCACAGCCCGGGACCGTCCCACCCTGCACGGGGAACGGTGGCCTCCCGGGGCGGGCAGCGGCCCGGGGGCATGGCCGTGGGAAAGCCCCGGTGTGCCCACAGGCAGCTCTGGGCCGGCCCCAGCCAAGAACCTGAGCGAGGCCACCACTTCTGGACAGCAATGGGGGGCCAACGCTGGCACCGTACTAGCAATAGGGGTGGCAGTGTCACCGGGGCGTTCCCCAAGGCGCCACGGCTGTGAAAACAAAGATGGCAGGCGGGACTGAACTCGTGGTTTCTCAGCGAGAAAACACCGGAACCAAGGCGGGGCTCAGCCCCACTGGGCCAATGGAGAGACAGCTTGGCCAGGAAGAGGGCAACGAGATCCACGCGAGAACGAGAAGGCTTAAAAGCCGAAGACAACAACCAGCCCTCCTCTCTTCGGCTCTCAACCCAAGGGCAAGGACCGCAGCTGCGCTCCTCCTCAGTCGCAGGCTTCACAACGTGATTGCATCCATTTCTCTCAGCACGAGAGCCATTTCCAGCTTGCAAGCAAGTAACCCCTTTGGGGAGGTAGTGGGAGGGAGTTGTTTTCACTTCTTTTTGTGTTTTTCAGAGAACTTCAAAAGCCGGGGAGTCCTTCCAGCAGAGAGGGAGGGATAGAGTCGGCTTTTCCTACCCTTCCCTCCTGTTTTCTTCAGCTAGCCAACTAGCTGAGGGAACAGTTCCCTTTTCTTTGTTTTTTCCCTTTTGTGTTTTTTTTTTTCTCCTGTGTGTCACGTGTTTCTCTGTGTAATTTTGGGGTCCCTTTGGGGTATCCCGCCTTCCCTAATCGAAACCCCCTGTAACAAACTGTTCACCTGCTGCTAATTCTGTTCGGTTTTCTGTCACCTTTATTGAACCTGCCCCTGAACGATAAAAAGTGGTCCTAAACCACCACAGGGGGAAGCAGGTGAGGGGGGCTAGGCTCCTGTTCCTGTCACGGCAGAGTGGGACTGGGAGGGCAGTGAGTGGAGACAGATACCCCTACCCATTATTCTGAGATGGGCCCAACCTAGCTCAACATGCAGCTCCACGGAGTGTGGTGGGCTGATGGTCCTGCATGGCCTGGCATGTCTCGATGCCTTGCGGGGCGTGGACCCAGGCATGGAGAACATGGAGATCAACCCGCAGTAGGGGCCGGTCCCACCGACCGTGCGGGTGGCAGGGGCTGGTCCCAGTGGTGGAGAGGCATCACAGGTGGTGGCAGAGAGGGCCAGAAGCAGCAGAGCTGACCCATGCCCCTGCCACCGGTGAACTGCTGGGCTCGGGTTGCAGGTGGAGCTTGGCAGTCATGTGCGTGGTGACAATTTCCCTCAGCAGACAGAGAATGCCCCCACGGGCGGTGCTGTTGGTGGTCCCCAGGTGCCTCACAGTGCTGGCAGGGCAGCGATGGCAGCCCCCTCCTCTTAGTGGGTTCAGCCACAGGCATTTTGGTGGGAACAACATCTTGCCTTGTAGTGAAATCTCGGAGAGGGGGCAGCGCCCAGCACTGCCATCCAATGGGAAAGTGCCATGCCCCGGAGGAGTGCCCCGAGAAAACGCAAGAACAGACACCCCGTAGAACCCGGAGGAACAGAAGTCCTGCCTCTCTTGGCTTCCTCGCATGGCTGGGAGAGGCATGTCTGCAACGCGGTGTCACTGGAGCTCGGGCAGTGACAGCAGGGAACCACCCAGCAGTGACACGAGTGTAGTATCTCTCCCCTTGGGTCCCCCAGAGTTCTTTTACACTGTCATTCTTCTCCAGCAGCTCCTAGAGTGGGACCAGCACCATCTGCAAGGCGGCCTTCCCTCCTTCCCTTGCTCCGCAGCCCAGCAGCCAGCTCAGATGAGCAGTTTGGGTTTTTTGGGGTTTTTTGCGAAATATTGTCAGGTCATTTTTGTGTAATTGGTTTATGCTTATAGGGGTTCTTATACGCTTTATAGCCTATAGATAATAAACAGTTGTGGTTGTTGTCTTTCTGTTAAGTCTCTCGTTGTTGGTAGCACCCCCCAGTCTAAACCAAGACACTTTTAAAATAAAATACATCAAAACTCCTGAAATAGAAAACTGAAAGAATCCTGTGCATTGTGGATGGAGTCCAAAGATCCACATAGTCCAATGAACTGTCTGATATACTGGACTATGGTCCGCCCATGCCTTCTGGTATTGTTTTTTTAATTCCTTCCCTCTCTAGTAGCCCAGCTTGTCAGGAGAAGTGAAAAAGGCTTCTCTTCAGAGTGTGTGGCATCCCAGCACTCAGGGAAAGCCCTGAAGGGTGGAGGAATATCCTCAAGTTAAATAGAAGAACAGAGTGTATCCTTTCTTTCTTCCTGAAGTGTTACAACCAGTAACTTGCTGGTAACATCCCATTACCTCTAAGCTGCAAGGTGGGTGGTAGGCACTGACCTCCATCATCACATCTTATAGATAGAACTCGTCTGTGCATTTTGCGAGCTCAAAAGTCACATCAGGGTAGACACCACACTGCTCAGCATCCCAGTCCCACCAGGCAGCTCTGGCTATGAGACCAACACTGATTGTCAGCATGAGCAGAATTTGTTGATACTTCAGAGAGAGAATTAGTTAACTGAGATATTTCTAGGATTACCTTATCGCTCAAAGAGGTTTTTGGGTCACAGTGATGATCTCCAACATCCCTGGTTCACTTAGATCCTCTTTTTATATCTTTCCTATTAACACAGAAACAAGCTCACAGGGCTAATATTTTATTTCATAGTGCACATAACAAATTTCTAGACACTTAAATGATAGAATTTAAAAGAAATAATGCAAATAAAACTTCCACGAAGTAAATTTTCACTTTCAGATGTGTCATGACCCTATTTTTCCAAATGAACTAGCTACTGAAGATTTCAAAAACAATCACACTTTGAAATCAAAGTGAGGTATATTTTGAATGTACTCGTTTTGAATATATGTACCTTTATTGAGGTCACTATAACTTGTTCCCACATACCTTGAATATACAAATGATAACTGCTATTGGTAAGTCATTCAGTATTATCAATTTTCAACCCATTCCCTAGTAGTATATGTTGGAAGAGATGATATAAAATTGGTGGCATGTAATGGCTTCTTCTTCCTAGATTTTTATGTTAGTATATAAGAGCAATCTCAGTTTACTTTGAGGTTTTTTCTCCAGAAATCTTATATCATTCTAAATCCACATCTCACTAACATAATGCTTTGTTATTATTATCTTTTTTCAATTTTTATTCCACAAACATCAATACTGTACATTTAGAAGAATTAAGGCAGCTGGGATATATATTACACACAACGAAATTATTTATCCAGTCATGTGCTGCTCATATTTATGGCTAGCACATGTGGAACCTGTAGCAACAATGTTGTTTGGTATGATTCCAATTACAGAAGAAAATGCATCACGATTTTCTAGCATAGGATAGCAATGTGCCAGGTCACCAACACATAAATAAAACCATCAGCATTTTGAGGGTCACAACAAGTGCCATCTTCCACATGATCCCATCTCAACACCTCAAAGCCTCTCTCTGAAGTTTCACCTTAAAAGTCTAAAAAGCTGAGTGGCTACTCAGGCTCTGTTTTTGCTGCACCTCTCAAAAACCTGACAGGCAGGTCCAGCCCTAAATCATGCTCTCTGCTGTGTGGTATTTGTCTGTGTCCCCACCATCAGCAAGCAGAAACACACGCACACACACACATTCAGGGATTGTGTGGTCAGAGACCAGAGCAGAAGGGGACTTACAAAGCACAAGAACATATGCCTTCTGAGTCTGCATCCAGACTAGACTTTTTTCTAGTTCCCCACTGGGTTATCCTTTATCAATTCGTAGAGTTGCTTTAGAAACCCATTTGTGCTTTTAGCCTTCTCAAGATTGCTCTGGGAATGAATTCACAACATAATGGTACGCTGCATGAAAAAGTACTTATTTTATTTCTACAACAAATAATTTCATTGACTGACTTGAGTCCCTGTATTTTGAGAAACAGTGATTAGATTATTTCATACTCCGATTCTCCATGCCACTCCTGATTTTATAGCTCTCTGTGATACCCTGCCCTTTTCTGAGCAAGAAGGTGTGAAGTTTTACCTTGTCCAGAACATATTCCCTGCTGCTGACTGACCTCATTGCAATTAATCTAGATGAGTTATGAAAAGAGCAGTGTTACGTGGTTAAAAGCTAAATACGGATGAAGTTCACACTCCAAATTTTTACTTTTCTTCCCCTCCACAGTCCTGAAATACTAAATAATGTTTATACTCGAGCCTTAAACACTAACAAACAGCTAGGCTGTCTGTAAGCCTTTCAGGCAATCCTGCTAAAGTGGACAGAAGTAGCTCCAATTCAAAAATTATGTTATATTCACCTCAGTGCAGCACTTTGAGACCAGAACTGCCTTCAGGCAAAGCAAAGTGCTAATTGCCAAAAAGGCTGGGTAAGCCAGTTATACGGTGCAAAAAGCAGGCAATGGCAGAAATGCAGAAGCATCCCTGATGTGAAATGGTAAACAATGCATGTGGGAAGGCCCATCCCTATGGATACACAGCCAGAATATTCCTTTGGAGAGACAGGGAGCATAACTGCATGCAGCCTTCAAGATCTGACCTTGAGGACCCAGCTCCAGGACTAAGACTCACAGAAAAAAACCCTGACAGATGTTCTAATAAGAGCAGTATTTTTTTCCTAAACTAAAAGTCTAATAAAACTATTTGGAGTTTATTTGGCATTTCATTATTTACCTGTAGATTCTCCCAAGGAATTTCAATAATTCTGGGTTTCCTGTGAGGAAATAGTTACTTCTATAAACAAAATAAAATAATCTTAACATTTGTCAGAAAGTTCTAGCTTCTTTAATAGAAAACAATAAAACTATATAATTATATGTTGTTACTAAGTATATCTATATTTTAAAGAAGATTTATTTCAATATATCTTCCATAAAAATTAGGGGGGAAAAGCATTAATTTTTGAAAACCCAAACCCATGGTCCTTATTTAATATGATGTTTGACTTCAACTGCTGCTTTTACAAAGAAAATTCAACCAATGAACAAAAGCCTACAGAAGTAAATATCTAGTTTTAACTGAATCAATAAATACGTGGAAGGTAAGGCAATCACCTGCATGCAAGATATAGCTACTAATGGAAGATTTGTCTATATTTGGAAGAATGAGAGAAGACAAGCAACAAGACTACAGATCAGATGTTCTAGTCTGGATCATGCTTTCTGAAAAAAAAGTTAATAGGATTTTTTTAAGTCTCTTTTCCAACACTGGGATCTTTCCCAGGTAGTAAATATAACAAAGGCTGGTTAGACAGTTTATTCGTAGCTGCAAAGTATGAAAGGAGGCCTCAATGTTTGTCAGACCAGCAATCAGTAGGGCTTTTAACATGAATAATTTTGCTCTAAAGTTTGAAGTTTATTGGTGTGCATTCACAAGATAGATAGTTGAGTAGTATTTGCGCCTGGCCCATGAAACAAATAGAAGTTGTTTTACACTTATCATCTAGATTTGAGATCAACATTCCATGTCATGTTTGAAATTGTCAAAGAGAGCTGTCTAAATTTGGATAGCTAGAAAGTAAGGGGGGTGTTCATCAGGTATTTTTTAAAAATGGAATTGCAGTATATAGAAAACCCAATGAACAAAAAGCAATCCACCCAGAAACCAATCAAACAACTCATTCCCTCCTCTGTTATCAACCCTGGTACTGCTGATGCTGTTCCTACTTTTTGTCTGAAGATGTTATACACTTCTTAAGCCTGATGTCAGCCTCTAGCCTCTTTTCTGATAAGAGAAGAAGGTTGCTCTAAACTCTTTTCTCCAAGGGTGAGTAAAGACCAATTTCATGGCACTGAAAAGTCAGGCTATTCATTATACCTGCCAAAAAGGATCACATAGAACAGGCGGCTTAAGGGCTTCAGGGGCTACAAGCAAACTCTTTCCAGGTTCTGTTTGTTCTGAAATCACGTCCTATCTTGTTTTGTAGAGAACTGGGAAAGTAAATGGATGGATTGCAATGGTCTGCCACAGTATCAAAAGCTTTGTCTTGATGCTGTCATGTCCAGTATGAAGGAGTCCAGTCCCTTTCTTACTGCCAGCGAAAAGCCTGAGAGCATTTCTTCCAAGGATGAGGAATTTGAGAACAATACACTAGTCTCCTCTACAAAGCTGAATGACACACTCCAACATAACACATCTATTAAGATTTTGGCAAGGAAGTAGTATCTCAAAAGTATAAAAGTCAAAGTAAAAATATCAAAGAAAAAGAGACCTGATTTCTAAAATATATTAAGAAAGGGATTGTGACTTGGTACAGTGTCTTTAATGCAATGGGATTCAGAAGAGATTATACAGGGTGCAACACCTTTCTGAGTCATGATTTGAAGAACCTGAACTGTCAATGTTTCAAGGTAAAGTTAAATTTTATTTTCCTAGCAATTGAGGTGTTAATGATCTATCTGTGTATCTCTAGGACTTTGGAGCAGGATACACTTTAAGAAACAAAAGCCTTCATCCAGGGATTAGTTCAGAGGCTGGTTATAGATATTTATCTTCTACTCCTCCAACAGGCTGAGTACTTGAGGAAAAAAAGAATTAGGTTGAGACAGACCTCTGAGATAAGAGCTCAAAAGGAGTATTGGCAAATGTGTATATTTTGTCAATAATTTAATTATTCTATATACTATACAATCAAATTTTCTTTCAAATATGACCCTAATAGAAAATAAGATTATTAAATTATTTAACAAATACAATTATTTATAATTATTATTATTATTTATAATGGATTTTAAGGAATATATGCTGAGCTATTAGCTGGTTAAATTGCTTTAAATCAATCCATTTTTCTAAGATTTATTTCTAGATAATCAAATTTTTCTTATACTTCACAATAGCAATTTCTAAATTCCATTTAAAGAATTCAAGTATAAAGAAATTATCAACCCCAAAATATATTGCACCTGCTTCTGTATCTATTTCTACAATATTGCTGTATGCAGATTAATTGTAACAGGAGAAGAATTTATCTTTAATACTGTAACTTGGCTTCAGTTTAATTGGCTTCATTTTGCTTGTTTACATCTCACGAAAAAAATCACACTATACCCTCTCCTTCACAATCTGTGGAATAGTTTTATACATTTTATCTATTTTGCATTCATATCATTTGCCCAGACATCCAATAACTATTGTTTTATTAATTCTAAAAATAGTAATATAGAATATGTTCCACTTTTGGATAGGTAATTTCTATAATTTTAATGTTTAATAAGTTAATGAGTCATTTACAAGAATATTTGGGGTGAAAATTTCTTTCAGTAAATATGTCAGATGTTCTCAAAAAAGAAGATTTTGGGATTCCATTATGACTTTTTTCCTAGTCAAAGTTTGTTGTTAGTTGCAAAGGCAAATGTTTGTTCATCAACCTTCCTCCATGAGCTATGAAAGGAGAACATACACATTAACTTCATTGCTGACATAAATTTATGACGGTTGCCACTCTTACTTCAGAATGGCTCCCTGCTTCAGCTGTGCTTCTACTAAAAAGTTACTGATATAAAGACAGATATAAGTCACAATTTGCCTCCCAACATGGAAGTTACACTATTTCTCATTTTATGCATCTGCACCGAGCAGCTAGAGTTACAAGTGCTCAAGGGCCAAAAAAGTGAACATCCTAGAATCGTATTTTCAAAGGTATTTATCCATACCAGTAAATTAAGAGACTGGGGTAACTGTTCTAATTCTGTAGCCTTAATATCAATCTTAAAACTTATCATAGATTAAACAAAGAAGTTTGGAGTAACAGGCTCTAATTTTAATTTTGTGACTGATTTTCTGGAATCTCAAATCTCTCAATATTATTTCTTTTCTGTAAAATGTATCTGGTAGTTCATGCCTAATTCTCAAGACTCCCAAGGTGGGGGAAGAAGATCTGATTTGAAACTTAACTTTCAACACTTATATTCAAGAAGATGCAAACCGTTTACTGAAATTCTCCATTTTCTTTAAGGAAGTCTCTATAATATGCAAACTAACACTGTATATACAAATTCTGCATAAACACTCATACAAGCAGCAAACTTAAATGCGGTTCTGCTACCTACCCTACAATCAGTTTCTGCCACAGAACACAGTAAGTTTTCTTTTTGTAATCCCTTCTTTCCCCACTCTTTGCAAGCTAAGTTGTATCTGGGATTTATAGATAACATAACCCAAGTTCTTTTTGCTACTCAATTTTATAAAAATCTTTAAGTGATTTGTGCTGAAACTGATTGAAATAAACAAGCAAGATGGTTTTGTGACAGCCTTTTCATTTGCAAAACGTATCCTGTTACAACTGAAGCTACTACAGGTTAAGGCAACTTCAGTCACAGTATTTTTTTCTAATAATATCTTGTTTCTTCATTAACTGTAGCTGATGGAACACACTGCATCCAGTAAACTGTAACATAGGTTTCTTTTTTGTGTCTGGTTTAATTAAGAAGTTTAGAAACAAAGCCTTCTGACCAAGGCTGAAATGCAACAATCAAAGCTATCCTCTCTATAAAAGTTGTGAAAATACAAAAAAAAAAAAGCCCCCAAAAAAACAACCTGACCCTTGAAATCTTAGATATGGTAATCTCTAACTGGAAATGGAATGGAGCCATCACAAAGGGGTTCAGTTTGAGGATTTTTTTTTCCCACCATTCTGGACAACAAGACATTGAAATCTTCAAAGCATGGTATTTTCTGAACTTACATAAAGACGGAAATAAATCTGAAGGGATTCCTTTGTTACAGCAGTTGCAGAAAAATGTTGCGTGATGCTTAAAGAAGAACAATCACTATGAAAATTCAGAAGAATTGCATTTAAATTTCCGGTCAGTGAATGGATTTCCCGTCAGTTCCTGCCCAGAACAAGGGAACTGTTTTCATTCTTCATATTAAAGAATTAAAACTGGTGTTGGAGATTTGGGAGAAAAATTACCCAAGTAAAATGCCATAAGATGTCTTTTGAAGAAAATGATGACACTAACTAAATCTCATCATTCTTGCCAAATATATGCTGCTTCATATAAATTAAATATTCACTTTAACATATAAATATTTTCCTGCTTAAAGATTTTCCCTGAATTGTGTTTTGCTGTTACTGTGGAGGCATCATGAAGCTCTTTTTCTGTGTAGGCCTTCTATGCAACAAACTAGAGTTTCCATTGAACTTTTTTTCAGGCGTTGCACTATAGCAATTCTGTCTCCGTAACCATTCACAAAGATACAAAGGAATCAATGTTTCAGACAGGAGGGAGGCAAATGCAATACAGGCTCTGCAGGAGACCTTCTGCTCTGACAGTTGGAACTAAGCAGGAGATCAAAAGACACCTAAAATTGCACAAGACACCTTTGTCTAGGCACATGATAGGATGCCCGAATAGCAGCAACTGGTAAGCATTACATGCACCAGTCATCATGAACTGTGATGAAAGATGAGATGATCTTGAAAGTAGTTCTTACTCCCATTCCCTAAAATATGATTTTAGTCTAGTCAATAGTATAGTCAATGCAAAGTCTTAGTAAACAGAGCTTGTGAGACATGACACTTATTTGGCATTAACAAATCATCAGTCTCCCCATAGCAATGATGGACATCTCATTCAACTTAGTGAAATTTACTTCATACGCCATGTATACCTTGTTATCATGATTAATTTCACCTTTAATTCCTCTGCTTGTTCCACTTGTTATTAAGGCAGGTGGGAGCCAGTGAGATGCACAGTCCTGACAACAGCAATTTATATATTGATCTAATACCTCCCAAAGCTCCTCACAAAATGTCCTGCCTGGTGGCTAATACATAAATTTGCCAAAGTTTCTCCCATAAGCGCCTCAAGCCTCTTTATGATAGAGAGAGAAGTCCAGAAAGAGTAATATACAGTAGAACTAAATAAAAATTAGTATTTTGTGCAGCAGTAATGGGAGCTAAAGAACTCCGCCCACATCCAGAAAGATCTATGGGAAACCTGACATAGAAGGTCACACATTACTATGTGACTAATCTTTGTATTCAAGCAAGTAAATCGTTTACTTGCATCTTTCATATCTTTTGTTCTCTAAACATTCATGAGTTTGCCAGCTGTTGCAGAAGGATCTCATGATGATGAGTGAACAGGCAATAGAATAGCACGTGAAATTTAGTGAAAATAACAATAAGTAATGAGCAATCCTGATTGCAATAAACCAATAAACGAGCTTACTATCCTCAAGAGAGAGTTCTTATACCCTGCAGGTAGCTCCGTGGAAACAAATGGCAAAATGTTCACCGGTGACCAGAAAGACAACATAACATTAGAAAATAAGTAGAGTACAAAACAGGACTATGTATCAGTAATGTGCTTAAATCCAGAATGATCTGCTCTTCTGCATTCAAAAAACAGACCATTACTAGAAAAAGAATAAATGAATGATAATAACACCTCTGTATAAAAAACAAAGGAACACAATTAAATGCTACAAAGATGAAAAGGAATGATAAAAGGGGTATGACAGGTACCCATAAAACAAAGAGCAGTGTGCATGGGTGAATAGGGAATGACTATTCAGTGTTGGCAATTGGAGTCCTAAGGGTCACCAGATGAAAAATAGCAGGTGTTGGGCTCAGAGAAAATATGCCTAAGTATTCTTTTAACAGAGTGTAATCGAACAGCCTGGTTACATTAGGATTTTCTAGAATATTACAAACTATTTTTAAGAAAAGGGCTAGGCAAACCAGTGGAAGAAATTTCCTTCTTGAACAGTGAAATACAAAGAGTTACAAACATCAGCTCAGGAAATTCTTACAGCTGTTTGCTGGAAACTGTACAGTGGATTTACTTTGAAGGAGTAGTCAGATCTACTGCAGACAACTTGTCTTTGTAAATTTGCATCAACCCAACAGGATAATGTCTAGAAGAATGTTATATTCTGAATTTGAAATCAAAGCACACAACTGGTCCTGTAATTAAAATCACATTACTTTTGCTCCACAACTGAAATAAACTGCAGGGGATTTGAAAAACCTCATCAGAACAATGATTCCCACAGAGTGAAGGTGAAACAATTTGAAGGGGAATCAGGAGGAAAGTCTGTGGTATTATAAAATCCTTTCCCTTTATGGTTCATAAAGATTTTGTATGGGACAGAGTTTCTATAAAAATTAATTCACAGCTCAGTAGACAGGACACTATTTTGAGAATCAAGAGAACTTCGTCCTCCCCTTCTTAGCTCTGCTGCTGATTTACTGCTTAACTCTCCCATATTGTTTATGCTTTAATTGTCTTACCTACAAAGCAGAGATAAAATGTTTTCCAAAAACAGTCTCTTTGTTGAGATCTATGAATTAAACGTGTATTTACTGCTCTTCAGCCTATAAAGTGAACCTGATAGAAGCAGCTCTATTCTGAGACGAACTAATTTGAGTAACGTGGCAGAAGTTAAAAAGAATTATTAGAACAGAACTAAAAGGTGTCTTTTAGTAGAGTATCAGTGCATTTTTGATGTCTTTATTAATTTTCCTGATGATCCTCTTGTCAAAATTTATAGAAGATTATTTTCTAAGCTTTTAATGAAATTTAGCTCAATACATACATTCTCTGTTGTTCTGGAAAACTGGAAGATGAAGGAGCCTGGTTTCTATGGAGAGCCTGGTTATATTTGCATCTCATTTACATCAAATGTTGCCCATGCTTTCTTAGGATGATGGCAACTCGTTTGAAGTAGTTTTCCAGTACAGATACTTGAACGCTATATAAGCAATGCCTTGTTTTTTCAAGTAAGGCCTGAATAACATATGTCAAGGTTTAACTGTCTATCAATAATAGGGTTTTGTCCTTTACCAAGCTACTACTCAACTAAAGGACAATTTTATTAGCTACTAAATACAATATTTTAGGTCCATTTGTGTGCAACCATACACTTTTGATACACTTTTTTTTTTCCTAGTTTAAAAAAATAGTCTGCATTGCTGTCAACCTAGACCTTATTAACACTTCATAGCTCTAATTTTAGATGGATGTGACACTGGTTCTACTGCTGGAGAACACAGTGGCCTTCCTGATACTGGGTTGACATTTGTGCTAGTTTTAGCTGGAAAAGAGTTCAATGTCTTCACAGCAGCTAGTATAGGGCTATGCTTTAGATTTGTACTGGAAACAGGGTTGATAACTCAGGTATGTTTTAGCTATTGCTAAGCAGCGTTTGCACAGTCAAGGCCTTTTCTGCTCCTCACCGCACCCTACCAGTGAGGAGGCTGGGGGTATACAAGAAGTTGTGGGGAGATATAGCCGGGACAGAGGACTTCAACTGACCAAAGGAACATTCCATACCATATGGCATCATGGTCAATATATAAGGCAGGGAAAGAAGAGCAAAGATAGCTTTTGTCTTCCCAAGTCACCACTATGAGTGACATAGTCCTGCTTTCCTGGGGACGGCAGAACAGCTGCCTGTCCATGGGGAGGGGTGAATGAGTTTCTTCTTATGTTTTGCTTGGGTATTCTACTTGTTAAACTGTCTTTATCTCAACCCACTAGTTTTCTTACTTTTACTCTTCCAATTCTCTCCCCCACTCACTCAGTGGAAGGGTGTAGTAGAAGGAGAGGGAAGGAGGGGAATGAGTGAGCAGCTGTGTGGGGCTTGGTTTCTGGCCAAGTTTAAACCCTGACAACATTAAACACCAAGTCTCTCTAGATTTTGCTAGTTGTCTATTCCCTATATATGTAAATCAGAGAGTTAATACTGCCTTTATATATACCTTTATAGTATGACTTAGCTTTCTAAGAGATAGCTCATTCCTTCCCCTGTATTCCAACAAATATAATTACTTAGGTCATGCAACCTTACTGTGTTGAGACCTGTTGCAGACTGTTTCCAGTTGAGAACATTTGATTCTGAAGCCTGTATTTACCCATAGATCCCATGTGATGTGTGTACTTTTAGCCCTCAGGACACTGGAAGAATCATATTACAATGAAACAAACATTATAAACCCCCGACAGATTATGGTCATATATCACCTCGAGGCTCATTGTTCAAAGCTTCATAAAAATATAAAATCAGCCACAGACACGTATTTCTAAAAATGCAGTATACCCACAATTGTTTTGTATCCTTAGATATAAGGATAGAAAAAATTATATCAAAGGCCTGACATACAGACCTATCAAGATGACCACATTTTAGAAACAGAAATACATCAATAAGAAACAGTCAAATTGCCATAGTTCTAATAAGATAAAACAAGTGTGTTTATATTTCATAAACTATCTCACATTCTATTTGTCTCTCAAGTAGAAAATATAAACTGCTAATATGCTATCAGGATAATACCTGTGTGCAGTTAAGAATGCTAGTGAATTTATATGCCTGAATGTGGCATACATTCATTGATAAATGAAAATACACAGAGTCAATCTGAACAGTAAATTCAAATTAATGATATATCTTAGCAGCTGTATATGTAGAATAAACATTTCAGATTGCCCACAAAAATGAAACAAACATATTTTACAAGGATTGATAGGTTGAATGCTAAAGGCTGATTTTAAGTTTCACTGTGATTGTTATCGTATGAGTTATTCTGGTAGGAGTTCAGCCCCACATGATAGCAGATCATTTGAAACTGGCAGTGATGTCATGAACAGGAATAAGGAGGATGAAAAAGTGAAAAGAAGGGAACTAAATCTAAATGAAAAAAACAACCGTCATCCCTCAATATCCATATCCTCTGTGCATAGGCTCACCTGAATGAAAGCTAGACCTTCAAAGCCTATTACTTCCTATGTCCATTTCAGTTTCTAGCATAGAGCTTTCTTAAATAATGCTAAGAACATCCAGTGCTGTGTCTCAGCCTGGTATGACTTCATTAAGATAACTCAACAACATTGTATAAACACAATGAAAAGCCAACATCAAATTTCTAATTTGTTTTTCCGGGTTTTTTTAGGTTATATACATATGCATCAGTACATATTATCCTCTCCCAGGTTATATGACCTGAAGCATAAACTTATTTTAAGAAAGCGATTATGAACACCCATAGCAGACTTGAAGGATCTGCTTTTAGATCTTAACTTTTGTTATTTTTTAAGGTTGTTAATTTAAACTTTAATCTTTTTTAAACACCAGCTGGCCACACTTATCTCTTATTTTTGCTCCAAGAAACGCTAGGCAATCTACATATAATTTTCAATCATTCTCACTAAGTGTTTTTGAGGATGATCTTTGAGAATTCATCTTGACATGTATGATTGAATTTCATATTATTCTAAAAACATAACTTAATTATTAACTGGAATTAGTTAATGATAGATTTGCATAGAAGAAACTTTTTTTTAGTGTTCTTAATATCAGGTACTTTGTCTCTCTTAATAGCCTTACAATTTATTGTTACAAGTATGTTGTTCAGAAAAAAAGTGCATAAAAACCTGTTAATTTGTCTTTATATCAACTCCTGAGTTTTCTATCTTTTACCCTTTTGATTCTATCCCTGATTCTGCTGAAAGGTGAGGGAGTGAGCGACTTCATGGAGTTTGCAAAAGCCATAAACAAAAGGACGAGACTGTGGTAGAAAGGCTTCTCCATTTACATGACAGGCTTTGCTTTCAGTGAAAAAATGACCTTTTCCATGACAAAGGTGGCCCAAGATTGTTAGACTTACATGGGCTAAGTAGCCCTATCGAAAAACAAACATACAGATTTCAGTGCAATAAGGAACCACGTGCTCCTAGAAAATATAATTAATTTTTATTGGAAGAAAAGCCATCTAGAAGCTTGAGGAAATCAGTATGAGAAGGAAGTGAAGTAAACTTGTCTGTCCAGCTACCAGGGCCTGTCAGTGCAATTCTGAATAGAAACAAAGTGCTTAAGTTTTTTTTTTTAAATCTCAGCTCACCTAAATTGCCAAAAAAATACTAAAATTTGAAAGTCTAATGCAGAGTATTTCTCAAAGACAACAAATATTACTGTCATTTATTTGTATGTCAATAAAAAATGAAAAAACTTGAATCCTAGTGATACTATGTTTTAATACGTTAAATCTGTAACTTTAGTAGAATAGAAAGCAGGGATATACAACAGGGATTAAAGATATCTCAAATTCTAATAATTACACTATGTTGGACACTTTGTTTAATTTTTCTCTGGCTATGTATATATCAATACAAGAACAACTGACTGGTCTCAGGGCAACCCAGTGGAAAAGAGGGCGGGCAGAAGGAGCTCATTTTTTAAGATACAATGGACGCTATTCAGGGACAGTGGTCTCCAGGCTTCAATGGACAGCTTACTGAAAAAAGAAAGTGGGTACAGTGTTAGAGTAGGTGGGTACAGTGTTGCAGTAATTGGACTCTATATAAGAAGGATTTTGAAGGATCAGAAATCTTTGAATATAGAACAAAAATTAAAAAAAACCCACAACATTACAGACGTTCCATAAAAAATGCCATAATCCACATCACAACCAAACTCACAGAAGCCAAGACTGAAAGAAAGGATTCATCTGCACAGCAGCAAGGAGAAAGTTACTTATGAATTCTCCTTATTTCTAATCTGTTCCACCTATTCACATTTTCTTCGTCTATTTACAAGTTTTTCCTAAGCAATATTTTAATAAAAGTAATATTACAAAAATTTCTAATACAAATAATATTCTAAAAGTCAGCTCTTTTGAGTTCAAAATCCATTTTGTTCATTGTCTTAGGTCAGTCAGATATCAAATGAACATCTAGACAGATGCACTTCAAAGCATTGGCCAAATTGGTACATGGCACTTGGCACTTAATGTTTTCTGAAGTATGACTGTAATTATACTGAACTTAGATTCTCTCTAAAAAGACAACTCAAGCAAGCTACAAAGGTTGTGGATATTCTTTGATTCTGAAGATCTAGGCCATATAATTTCCAATATCTTATCAAACACTTCTTGGTTTAAACTGGCTATTAAATTGTTTATGAATCACATCCGTTCTGTGACAATTATCAATTTGTTTCATACCAGCAGCACTGTGCTCTATTAAGCTATCCCAGTAAAATAGTCAATCCTCAGATCAGACAAAGGTATAGTACAAATAAATCACTACCAAGTACAGCTGAATGTACAAAGGGTTTTTTGATGGGGAGAGGAGAGTGGGAAGATCCTAGTTTTATAGTGTAAATTATGTGAAAACACCTTAAAGTGAGGGGAGTTCTAGTTAATGATGTATTTGGAAAAGTAGTGATAATTAAAAGACCATTGGTTGCAATAAAAATAAATATCAGAAGTGAGACCATAGGTTTTAAAGTAGACATACTGAGGAGATTCTGACTGCTGTGATCATTAGGAATGCTCAGGCATAATTCACCTGAACAGAAAGGAATAGATTTAGGTTAAGATGAGATTCAAATATGGGAAATTATGTTTTTACTTTCTAAAAAGACAGAAAAAGGGGGAATAAATGAGCAAGCTAACAGTATCTCAAATCAATTACCAAGAAGACTGTGCTCAGACACAACAAATGATGACTAGATGCACCTTGCTAACTGATGTCACATCTGACTGGAACAGGATGCAGCCAGCTATTGAACTCCCTCTTGACTCAGGAATTACTGTTTACTAGATGGGGATGCAATAGATGTATTTTAACTATACGGCTCCTGTCCTCACTGCAATCCTTACAAAAGTAACAGTATGATGCCACATAAGTGTCAGTAGTTCCACAGCAAGACAAGTCAACACAAATAGAAGCATAAATGAGCAAGAAGAGCTAAGACACAGTGTGGTACATTGCTGGCTATGCAGTTATGAGTTTTACTCAAATCCCTCATCAGCTCATGTGCTTTAGGACAGTTCAGTCCTTTCTTACCTGTACAGCACCTTGGTTTGGGAAAATCTTTCACAATTAAATGTCTCTGGCACTGAGATTAATACAAATCAGATTTGCTAATGCAGGATTACCGGACTACAAATGCTTCAGCAATAGCTTCCTCCCTGTGCATGCCAATTCCTCCTGTGCAACACCTAAACAATATTCTATGCAATACAAAAGCCCTGTTGAGGGCCGTTACAGTGTAGTTCAAAAGGCACAGTGAGGTTTGTTGAAAAGTTATCTCTTCCGCTCGAGTTGGGAGAAAATGAACACCTACAAATCAGGTTGCTTTGGGCTAAATTCAGAAGGTACATGCATAGTGGAACAAATACCTCACCCATTCTCTTGAATGCACTATTTGAAGCACAGAGAAGACCATTTGCACACAGATTATTTTCAAATGGCTATATATTTCACCAATTCCTAATAGGACTGACCTACTGGAAATTAAGAATGTATTTTCAGAAGTATCTTACTTTTCTTCAAAAATTTATTAAACCAATTTGAAATTAGACCAGCCTTACTGTGGAAGATGTGTCTGCAACAGCATGAACTAATCATAAGTACCTAATCTAATATGAAGTCATATACATCTGACCCGCACTAACACCATGCAAACAAGATGAAAGTCTTGCGCCGCTTTGGTTGTTGTGCTAGCCTCAGAATAGCCTGTTTGTAACTCACTAAATAGGCCTGCATTTGCAACTTCTTAGTTTATCTAAACTAGAAAGCTGTTGACATGAATAATACATCCAATATGAGCCCCCAGTGTGCATATTCTATTCTACCTGGAAGGAGCACCTCCACTTCAGTAATAACTGAGACTGCAGCCTATGGTGACACATCTGATTTAATTTCACTAGTTTACATACTGACAGCTCCAGCAGGAGAAGTGTGGTTACTGACAGTGTAAAGAGTGCACAACTGCAGTGAGAAGAAGTGGGCACTTGCAGGTGGCTGGACAGAAGAGATCCATTTTGGACATGACATAAAGGTTTGTGTCAGCCATACCATACCACTCCAGCAGTTCCTGTGGGCATCCTCTAACTGCTGCAGGCAGTCAGGCAGATTAGCAGATTAGCACGAGCATTTGAACAAAACATAGGAGGTAACCTAGTTCAGATTCGTGGTGGTTTAGACCACAATTTCACTAGAGGGCACAACAGCAATGACGGAAGACTGAACAGATACAACAGCAGGCAACAGTTTATTGTCTAGGGGCTCGACCAGGAAAAACAACCTTATGGCACCCCCCAGACGAAATACACAAATATAACACCCAACAGTTTTCACGCAAAAAAACCCCCAAAAACTCCAAACTTCTTCTCAAAACCAGGTGGCAGGCCGAGAAAAGCAGGGGAAGGAAAAAGGGAAACCACCTCTCTCTCTCTGATGGTAAACTCCTGGCTCTTGAAGTCCCTACAAAACACAAAATGGTAAAAAGCAATCCCCGCCCCGGGAGAGCCATGAGGAATCTATCATTTGTGATTTGGCCGGCTTGGCTCCGGTACCGATGGAGGTGAGTGGAGTCAAGCCGCACGGTCCGAAAGCCGGGAGGCGAAGGGCTGTGCTGCTCCCAGCAACCCAGGCAGTGGGAGGACAGGGAGAACCCCCTGGAGAAGAGTCCCTCTGCAGCTCCCTCCCCTCAGCACCACGGCCACGCTGCGGGACGAGCCGTCTCTGTCCCTGTGGGACCAGGAGGAGGGGAGTGTTGCCGATGGTCACGGTATGTCCCAGCGCTGGCACTGCATATGCTGGAGTGCCGGTTCCGTTCGCTGTGAGCTCCATTACCGCCACTGGTCCTCAGTTCCGACCCGGGGCGCAGAGAATAAAAGTGGAGAGGGAGCTCCACAGATTCACCGACACTGCAATGTTGGTCCTTCCTTCATATTTCTAAAAAACCACCGTTTTAAAACAGGGCAAATGAGTGGACCATCCCAAAACACCCTCCATCCAAACACCCTTCCATCCCCCCGAGACCATCCCCCCCCTTCCCTCAAACCCACAACAAGTTTCCTTGGACGAAATGTTTGTCAGAATAGGGATGGAAAAGGAGTGTCAGATAATGAAAACTTCACATTTTTCTACCAAAAAATGACTCTGTTCCTTCTATCCTAAACAATCCAAAGAATCTGGCAGAGGCCGGCACAGCCACTGAGTCCCACTGCCAGTCCCATAAGGGCAGTATGCTGTATAAGCCTAGCAAAGCAAACACTGTGCTTCAATTAGAAAGGGTGCAAAGAGAAGTTGGTATTTATTAAGAGCTCAGTGATCAAAAGAAAACCCAGCAAATCCAAACACAAAGCAACCATGACTGAACTTATCTCATATGATTTATTGTAAAACCTCATGTAGCAGACAGGGCTCAGTATATCCACCAGCTTGTTTCCCCATTCTGAAACCAGAGCTGAGATGCCATTTGAAAGGGTACAGTGAATCCCAGACTGAAAACTTTCAGATTTTTGTTCCTGTTTTCAATTCAAACCCCTGCACATCTTTATCATGCTTACCTTATCATCCCTTAAAAACCAGTCTGGTTATCTAAATAACAATTACCACTTCTTCTAGGCCTAGCATCTCTGATGAGCAGCTACAAGCAGATGTTACCATAGATTTTCACAGAGGAAGCTTAAGGAAGAACATTAAGAAAAAAGTGGTGGAGCACTGGGGGTGGATGGGGGTTGTTTGGTTTGGTTTTTTTAGTTCACCACACAGAGTAAAAGAATAAGACATTTTTAATACACAGGGCTAAGGCTAAGACAGGAGAAATAACTGGGCATTCAAGTAAGCAACCTGAGCTGCTGGTTGAGTCATCAACCATACTTGTCAAGGGGAGTAATGAAGAGAGTGATCAACAGCCTTGAGACCACTGCTGCTCAAAAGAGCAGCACACCCCAAAGCTGGAGAAAAATCCTGCTATGACCCTTAAAAAACTCAGCAGCAACAAACCAATGGCAAAGCAAAAAATCCTGCAGCCAAGAGAGAAAAACCTCAACCTAGGAACCATGAACTAGGGAGGATGCTTTGCAGAGAAGCAAAAATCACAAGTTGAACATGAATTATCATATACCCTTGTGTTGAAGAGGGCCAAATATGGACCAGGCACCTTTAGCAACAAAATGGCAAGGGAGGGCATTACTCTCTTCTGGCCAACACCTGTGTGACTGCACCTGGAGTACCATGTCCACTTTTGGTATTACCAGGGCAAGAAAGACACTTACATATCAAAGCGAGTCCAATAGATGGTCACCAAGGTGAGTGAGGAACTGGAGCTTATGGCACCCAAGGAAAGCCGGGGAGAACTTATCAAATATTTAGAAACTAACGATGAGGTTAGTTACATACTGGCACTGTTGTGCAGCCATACTGTGGAATCTCCATCCCTAGAGATACTGAAACCTCAACTAGACAAAGCTATTAAAAGCTTCTTCACCTTAGTTTTCTTTTCTTTGTCTGAAGGTTGGACCCTCAAACAGAATTTTTCCAGGTCCATTCCAGTCAATATCAGTATGTGTTGACAGAAATTTATTAATACCTTCCTTTCCATTTCTCAAAAATACACCCTTCTTTTCAAAGAAATGTTTTTTCTGCTTCCATTTACTTTCTTTACTTAAAAAAAACACAACCCAACACACCAAAATGCCCCAATAAACAACTCCCATATTCTCTTTTTTTCTCTCATTTTTTCCTCATTTGCTCTTCTGCTTCTTACATCAAAATACATTCTCATATCAGAAAAGTTCCTTGCAATCTTCTTGGGTAGAAGTGTTTTGCACCTTGGCAAGCTAACAGTACCTCTCTAACATCTAAGAAATCTATTAACATCAAACCAGCTCCCTAGAAATTAGGTTACTTAAGAGTGAAGGCTAAACTGTAAAGGCAACTTATCTTGTTAGACATTATTCTTCTATAGCTTAGAAGTTGTTCTAAGAAGGACAGCCAACTATTGTCTTATTTAAGTAACTTTATTGATGACTATGAGATTTATCATTTTGATGCATAGTGTTTCCCTTGCTAGTGGAGAAAATAATTCTTCAACAACACGGAATGTGGGGTTTCCACTTCAAAAATTCACCTTTCTTTCATCATTATTTACTGTATACTTTGTAGCAAGGAACAAGATATTTAATTAGCCTAGCAAAATCAATACATATACTTCCACATACAACAATGTTTGGAATGTCACCATAGAGGAAGCTGCATTACAAACATTACAAACTACTCTCAGTTATATCACTGATTTCATCTACCTAGTGCAAATGCTTCTTTTTCAATTTACAATTTCATAATTTTAGTTTCTTCTGTTTTTCTTTGTGTTTCTCTTTCATGCATTTCAAATTCTTTTGTGCTACCACTTTAATAGATATATGAAGGTCAGGATTTATTTTCTGCAGAATTATGAAGATAATGAGGTATGAGCGAAAAAAAATGACAGGTAGTTCCAATTATCAGTATAAGTGTATTTTCTGTAATAGATTTTAGGTGGGTTTTAATTTTTATTTCATTCAGTTACTTAAGAACTGACAAACAAATCTCATGAAAGTTAGGAATGCATTAGGTGGTCAGAGAAGGACTAAAATATGCAGTGTAACAAGTAGACAGGAAAACAGTGTTCCTGTGCTCAGACTTTTACATAAAAGTATGCATTGCATAATGTTCATAGATTGTTTTCTACAATGTACTTGTTGTATAACACAGTTCACACAATTCATTCCAGGATACAAGCTTCATAAGGACATAAGGTACATACAGTAAAATGTTTTGGGGATATTGAACTATTTTTAGTTAAATCTATTCCAGCCCAATTGAAAATTACAAAGTAATTTATTTATACCATGTTTCTCAGGTCACTAGAGAAAATGACACTAATTACCAACTTGCTGCTCCAGCTATTTCACTAACAACAGTCATAAGCTAGCATTACTTTTAACGCCTGATGTAAACAAACTGTCCATCAATTTATAATTAAAATATAATGAGGAACAGGAAATGCAGTTCTGGATACTGTTTAAGGTTGCATGGCACTATTTAAATGTTTCATTGTGTCACATCTGCTTATTGACAAGGCAGTGTATGCGACACCTGAAAAGAGTTACTGAGGTGACCCATGCTCTTTAATATTCACTCCTCATTTTGTGCATGTTGAGGAAAGAACCATTTTACCCTTCACATTCCTGCACAGATTAACCATCAACAAAAGGGCCTCACCAAAAGCCTGAAGTCAGTGAAACTCTCCTTTAACTTTCTTGGGGTTTTAAGAATTAGGTACTATTTCTTCAAAAACAGACATGTTTTTTAATTTCTTCTCAAATCAAATACAATTTTTATATATTTCACAAGCAAATTACTCGTTTGTTGGGTTCACTTAAAAAGCACACAAAAATTCAGCAAGAAAGAAGAGAAAAACCAAAGCACACGCACTTTGGTTTCGGTTCATATAGTTGCTTAAAATCAATGTCATCATACAGAAATGTACCTGATCTTATTATCTATAACTTGAGGTAGTTATTTAAGGAGTTTTAATGAGGAAAATCACAGATTTGGGACCAAAATTCCTCACAAAGCAAAAATGTGCCTATTTTCATAACTTGCAGGCTTTATATATCTAAATGAAGTTATTTGTGACATTTTCAAGTTTCCAAGGGTTCCTCTCACTCACACTCAAACAGAAGTTTGAAGTGCAAGGTAGGGCTTTGTTTACATTCCTTCTGTAATACCGTAAGACAACACGAACTTGGCTACAAAAACATGAAGCAATGATAATATTATTTTATTATTTAAAATAGCCAGCAGAGATAAGTACACCAATAAAATATATTGTAAATCAGTTACCAGAAGAGTGACTAGGACTAAAAAGTTCTTTGTTTACAAATTGTTTCAAATAGAACCTATCTTAGGACTTAAACCTATAAAAAATGCAAACCCTTTATTTACCGAAGAACAAAAACTTCAAGACACTTTTATGTTACAAGAGTTCACCTCAAAAATGAGTATGGACGCATTCAAGCTAATCCTGCATGAGCCAGCTCAATTCCAGAAGGCATGGGAAATGAGATTACAAAGTCAAAGGATGGAGAGCTGGATGTTGAACCTGGCAATACCAGGCTGCAACAAGTGACTCACCAGCGAGCACGAAGTACTAGCTTAGAGACAATGGCACAATACTCGCCTGTGAGATTAGGTGAGAGGCTAAAGTTGATTGGATTAAACTGATGCAATGGGTTCACCAACAAGCATCAGCCTGCAAAGAAGTTTTACAAACCTCAATGCAGTTAGATTCAAACTGAAAGTCTAGATGATTTCCTTGCCAAATTCTGACAATAGTAACAAGGAACTGTTTTATTTCAACCAGAACAAAATATAAATGAAATCCTGCTCAGCATTAAGATCACTGGAGCCACCAGACTGGTGGCACTGCCTCTGACCAGAGGACTCCAAATGAGGGATGGGACTGCTGGTTCCTAGTCTCCACTAAGCACAGGTTCCAGAGTGCTTTTATATACCTTGTAACCTGTACCTTGGGCTCCATACATCTGTTGAGCTCCAAAACATACTCCTGGCTCCTCAATAGATGCAATTAAAGCACTGATTTTAACTTATTTAACCAAGCTAAATTGACGAAACCTCTAACTAGTGCACTCTAATATAATTTCAGATCACCTCAGGGAGTCCTTCCATACCCTGCGAATGAGCTAACCACTGAATAAAAGTGTATAGAGGAATACAGGAGAATAGAGGAATACATTTTTCCCTGGTTTTGTTGTCTAGAAGGCTCACAGAAGAGTTTCTATTTAAATTATTTTCTAAGCTAGTAGAATCTGAAGTAGTTCTGGTTGAACAAACTGTATTTCTAAGAAATAATTATTAATATAAATGAAAATATTGCTGCAGAGCCACACAAAATATCTCACCTAATTCTAATTCTAGAGAATCCAGAATCTGAAACTGCTAATTTAATTATGTCATAGCATGTTTTCTTCTTATTGGGGATCTGTTGAATCCAGACATCTTAACATTTCTTCTTAAAGTGTACTACATGTTGTATCTCAAAGAAAGAAGTGCTGAAAATCCATTGGTAAAGCAACTTACATAAATACGAATAATAAACTTTTAAACTCCTATATAACTTAGAGACTTTTTAAATTAAAGATTTTTTTAATCAAATTTTTACATTAAAGATATTTTGTCCAACCACACAACTTCATTTTTTTCTGAGAGATAACTTGGGTGCACTTCTAGCTGAATCCATTTGCACAAATCTTAGGCTTACTAAATACCATTTCAAAAGCAGTGAGGATTAGTGCAAAACATCTTCCTTTACAGGCAGTATCTGTTCTGATTTTTATGGCCACTTAGAGAAACCCAATACAACATGTCACAATGACAAGATATCCATAATGCTCCTCCCAGCTTTATGTACTTAATTGATCGGCCTCTAAAACAGGATTTGATGAATGCATCTCATAATTAGAGAAAAGTACTACCCATTTTACATGTAATGTAAAACTATGCAATGATCATCTTTCTTGGATTTTATCTCTTAGCTTTCATTTTGGTCACTTCTACTATCAGTACTCTTCCTCTCCTGAAGCTGTATCCAATGGCTTGCTTGGTGCTGGACACTCAGTTCACAGCAACTTGAAAATTCTCCTTTTGGTTGAGCAAAGACTGGAGAAAGAGGAGGCAAAGTAATGTATACACTAGTTCCCAATGTGGTTACAGAGACCACAGTCCTGTTCCTAACTCTTTCCATGATGGCTACAGCTGAGCAGGGATGACAGCAGAATTTATGTAGTCTTTCTTTCTCTTTTAACATTACAGTGAAGTGAACAGAGAAGATACTTGCAACACACTGGGTCAGGGTTATTGCTTATCTGTTTTGTACATCCTCTATTTGGATTTCTTCCTTAAGGGTTTCTTCCACAGAAAAATGCATACAACTCATGGCCTTTTTTCTGTACTTTACGTTCCCTGATTACAGCAAATTGTAAGACTAAAATATATGCTAATTATACTTCGAAATTTAAAGTTCAAGCCCCAAAAGAATAACATAAGAGCATTTCAACAGCCAGTATTAACTTTGACATATACATCATGTTTCACTTTTGCAGCTTTCTCATCTTTTCTGTTTCTCTTTCTCTCCTCCGATCCTGAACTGTTTAAGTGAGCAAAGAGACCAACTCAAATGTAATTCAAGATCTCCCAAACCCCCAATGAACTAGACATTTTTTAAACTTTTAGAGTATGAATAACAGTTATGATTTCATAATATTTTACATGCTGCATTTG
Source organism: Serilophus lunatus (assembly GCA_013399895.1). Classification (NCBI taxonomy): domain Eukaryota; kingdom Metazoa; phylum Chordata; class Aves; order Passeriformes; family Eurylaimidae; genus Serilophus; species Serilophus lunatus. Next base: position 767,637 of record VXBA01005866.1, on the reverse strand, counting down.
GATTCCACCCAAAAGTGGTAGCAAAAATTATGATTGTTTCAGATGCATTTTCAATAAATATTGCCAATGTGTTCATGTTACATGGGACACAATGATAGATATTGTCCATATCAGAGCCAGGATGCTTAGAGACTTACAAAGGAATATGTTCTGGCAACAGTTCTGTTTCACTTGCCTGCCCAAAACCCATAACTGATCTTTGGAACAAACTACTCATCTGTATCCATTTTCATGTACATAAAACCTTCATTGCATGACAATACCGAGATAACTGTGTAAGTGAACAGATACATACACATCAGACATTCTAGGATGTGTGGAACATTACTCCACTAAACATCAGGACTTTGTTGGCTTAAAAAGTGATGGCAATGAAACAGATATTTTGGATAAGCTTTGGTTGTAACCATAAAATCAATTAAAACAAAAAATGTTTAAATTTTTTGTATCTGCCTCCAGCATGCAGAAAGCGAATGTAATGTCTGAGCAAAGCAACACTATGATTAATATTTGGCAGAAAACTTATCATGAAGAGGAATTATTTTAAAACTTTATCTCTCTAGTTGACACTTTCATATAAAGCCAACTGAATTAATTATAATTCAAGAGCCTGTAGATTAGATGGGGTTTGGATTATATCTTTAGTTCTGAATGCCTGGATGCACTGATTAACAGAGAAATTGATTCTACCTGTGAAATGGGTGGGAAAGAAATAATTTTGCCTTTTAACTTGATCTGTACAAGTAATTAAATAAATAAATCATCTGGTTTACATTACATGCAAAACCACCTCATGTCATAATTTCTATTGTTTCTGTGATAAAATCTTTCTTACCTAGTGATACTATCCCACCCATGGTGAGAAACTACAAAGTCATATATAACATGACTGAAATTTCCCTTGTGATAGGAAAATGAAAGCATAGAGAGACAGAGGACTATTCCTTGTAACAGAAACACATATGGCAGCTTGCAGAACTTAAGGATGAAGGATATCTCTGAACAGAAGATAAGATTGTTAAGATTGAAGGAAGAAGGTGAACAATGAAAGGAGGAGGAAAAATCACTTTAACTTCCAGACAAATAGTGCCTTGATTTTTCCTACATTAATTATGCAGTAAATGCAAACTAAATACTTACAAAAATACCAGGAATAGGAAAAGAACTTATTAATGCTATTGGAAGTTTGAATTAGAAGCTTTACTTCCTCAGCAAGGCTTCATCAGTTATAACACTACTAATTCTAATCCAGTTCATCTCTTCAATTTGCTTTTTACCATCAAGTTGCTAAATTATTTTTCTTGCCTTCTCACTCTCACTCTTATTGTCTCATCCTCTTTCAATCCTTCTTCCTGACTCAGTTTGGAAGCATGTTCTACTGTTCTTAATTCAGTCCCTATTAACCCTACCTCTATCCATCTACCTATGTCTCTGCTTCCTTTGACCATTAGGCAGAGCTTTTAAACTTTGAAAATCTGTTTCTCTACTTCTTATTAGTTATTAGCAGAGCAATTTAAAATGTTATATAGTCAAGCCATTCAACCAAAATTGCTTTTAATGTTTTTAAGCTTCCTTATCTCTGTTCAGTCCCCATTTATTTGGCATCTTTTTGTGGTTACTGACTTTATGTATTTTCCTACTATTCTCCACAAAATGCTAGAGCAATGTCCCAGCATGGCCCTTCATTTATTTTGCTGCTTGACATTTCAGTGGTTGCTTTCCCCTTTCCCCATTCATCATATCCTAAGGGACTCAGGATAAAGTTCTGCTTGCTGCCAGACAGAGGTAATTTCAGTAAGACCATTAACATTATGAACAGCCATCTGCAGGCAGAGAACTTGATTTCCTTTCCCTACTGCAATCCTTCCTTAGCCAGTCCTATCCTGTCCTCTGTGTAGCACTGCTTGCCAGTAGGGCAAAAGCAGAGCACATTCATGAATAACTCACCACTTTGGACTTATATCCTGTCCCAGGCCTCAGAGACAGCACAATAACCTCATATAACCAGCCCAGAGCACATACACTTCTCTTATAAACCACCATCATCAACATCCCTGGGCCCAGCCACAGCTCCCCCCAACCCCTCAATGCAAGGACCAACTTCTCAAAATCTTATGTCACATGGACCATTCAAGTCCCTTGCTGTATTTTCCCAACCACATTGCAACAGGAGAGGGACAGAAAGACAGCTTTTGTGCCAGTCACACAAAGACCCTCAGAAGAAAAAAATTGATTCTCACTTCTAATGTGAAAGTTGAGAGCAAAAGGTTTGGTCTAGATGTTAAACATGTCTCTCTGGGGAGAAATAATATGGTGTTTAGCTAATCTTTTTGTGCTGACTTGCTGCCTTGAGGATTCAACTCAACTTTCACTTAACACTACTGGCAAGCTGCTCCAGGGACAGACTGGCCAGCGTCTGCCACCTCTGGCCAACATTAATCATCTCTACACACTTGGAGAAAATCTTTTGACTACATCTGATGTACAGTACCTGGAATTAAGGAAAATCATGAAGGCAACAGGCATGCCAGGATCTGGCATGATCCTGGTATCTCAGGGAAAGTAAGGAGCTATCTGCTCTTTGCAGACTTTCAGGCTGGTGAAGCAGTAGGTACTACTGCTTGGCATTCTCCCTGCTGCAGCTGAAGACTTCTCAGTCAGGGTGCAGTCCTTAATCTTTTTTGCTCTCTGCCTGTTAGTGATCTCTTTTTGTTCTATGTTGTTTTAGGTTGTCTCAGAAACAAGATGAACCACTTGCTTTACTCTTCATAATACCACTAGATTTACAGATTGTTTCACCAGAAATAATAAGAAATCCTATATTGTAGTTAAATTATTTTTGTCCCCTCCCCTCCAATGATTTTTTGAAGCATCCTTTATACAGGTTTTTCTCATATTTCTAGGTCTCGATCTCTCTTTCTTTGTTCTTATTCTTTACTTCTTCCATCAGATAAACACTGTAGTGG